>JAWQRJ010001492.1:0-15723 GCA_033557515.1 Diorygopyx duplodentatus | reverse complement strand
AAAATAAAGAGAATCAAAAAGGTTTCCAAATCGTTTGGGCTATACGACTAATGGCTTTGTTCGTAAGAAAACGAACGGATAAAAAAGTTCTTTTGTAAAAATTGATAGGGGTTGTTCGTTTCAACCAAATCATATTAAAATGTTGTTCTAAAAGTACAAGGTACACAAAAAAAAAATTAAACGTAGGCAGTGTCGTTCACAAGAATAACCCCAAAAATATATTTTTGACCAACCCTTTAAATGCCTCTAACTTGGTAGGGGAGGCCTAAATTAAAAAAAAATTATATAAAGGACCTCACCTAAAATCAATTGTACAATATGCCCTTGCAGTATTTGCGAATAATTACTTGACACCCTGTATATACAGGGTGTCCCAAATGAGATGCTCACCATTGGTATCTTGGAAATGGTAAGAGCTACAGACTCGGTTAATATTTTCTCTTTCGGTTCTTACTTCTTTAGGTGTGAAGAAAAAAATTCTTCAGATTTCTTCTCCTTGTCTTATTCCTGCTTATTTAAGATCTGGAAGGCTGATCTCGATTGAATATTTTTTTCAATCTTTATTGAATAGATTTTTAACGAGTTTCTAGTCTCTAGATTCTCTAATGTATAGTTTTCGTCCCAATTTCTGACAAAGATTATTTAATCTTGTTTTTGTTTTGTTTTCATAATTAATAATATTTAATCGTCCTTCTTTTTTTGTCGCCCATGCCGTCTGTTGAATATTATTAACTGATATTTCAACTCTCTTTCATCTTTAATTCCTCTTCTAATTGCTGTTGGGGTAGTGAAAAGTTGGTCTTCTTGTCTTCCAAATTTTGAAGCTTTCCTAATCCATGAATTTCACTAACGTAGGGTAATGTTCTTTCGGGTGAATGTTTGGAGTTCAAGCCTCATCTTTCTCTCAATTGCTAAAAGTTTGGGGTATATTTTGGACAATGAAGAAGTCTATTAAATCTGGTTTCACATGTATGGTCTTTTCTTGCTTGTAAGGGATCTTTTTCTTTGGTTGCTTCGCAATGATGGATATTTTCTTTAAGTATGTCTAATTTGTCTATATTTAGAATCATTCACAACTCTAGTTGCAGCAGTCCATTGTAATTCATTAACATTCCATGGAATTATCCTAAGATTTTGTCAATTTTGTTTCTAAGAGATCACCAAACTAGAATATAGCGTCAAAGACTCTATATCTTAACTTGCTCTTTCTTGGGAGCTTTCTGGGCCCATTCTAAATTCTAATCTTCCAAGCCATATGCTCTCAGTGTTTTAGACAAACGCTAATGCTATGGTGAAAACAATGAAATTCAACGACCATGAACATAATAATTTCATCACAAGCATCTAAAGGAACAATTTCAAGAAGACGCCAATACTTCTGGACACCACCAACGCAGGTTTCCATGGAATATTGGAATTCCATGGATAATTAAGCATTGAAAGCAGCAACCAACGTTATTCACAAAGCAGAGAAACTTGCAAACGACAAATCCTTTCGGTTTCGCGGTCTACGCTTCCCTCGTCCGTAATAACTTGCGGAGCCATTTCCTTGGAAATTTATAAGCGGTCGTAACCGTATTTCTGAGGACTTGATGATGGGGTGCCGGCTCGCTTTATCAAAATGCGTAACGGCCTCTCTTGTACGCCAATATGTTCCCGGTCGAGTTGGGCCACAGACCCCGGGGGGGTGTCTCGACACGCAGTGGCGCCTCGTGGCTAGTCGTGCACATCATACGCACTCAATCAGCGCTCTCCATTGTCTGCCACCCCGAGATCAAGGCCCGAGATATGTATTATATAGCGGTGGGGTGGGTCCACGGTCGCTTTTTTTTTTCGGCGCCGAGTTTCGTGTTTCGCCAGAACGGGGCTCCCTCCGTTATCGTTGTTCGTTAATGTCTATAGTTAGGGGATGGCAATTGGTGGATACGGATTTGACGAGAGATTGACTTTAAAAAGTACTTGGAACTTTACCACTTGGGAGTAAATTGTTGGTAAAGGTTAGAACTTTAAAGAGTTTTGTGTTTGAAAGTGTTTTATAAGGGTTGTCTAAATATTAATTATTTCTCTCTAAAGCTATAATGTTCGGAGCGGAAAATATCAAGTTAACTGTTTAAATTAAGTGATTTTGAAGCAATGGGCACAAATAATGCGATGTCGGAATAAAGCATGTTAATTACCTGGTTGTCTGAGGTGACTGTGTGGATCCAGTGATGCTTTCGTCATTCCAGTCAATGTATTTGTACCATAACCTAAAAAGAGAAAAACTATTGTTATAAATATCACATGGAAAGATATGAAGGTGTTAATGCATATAGGTGCATGTGTACAAATTAAAATGAACGAAATTATAAATTTAAAAAAGCCACGTACATCAGACGGCCAAGAAAACTGTTGAACGTTAAACGTCATATTGGACTGATAAGAAGCTAAATTATTGTGGCCAACAAAGTAATCCAAGAATAACGCAGAAATTGGAAGAATCTTCATTATTGTTACAAAAACCATACTAATAAAACTTTAACAGCTTATAGTTGTATGGTGGCATTCATTCTTCATTCATTTTATAGCAGCTACACACATTATCCAGACAAGTCCATTGACTTCCTGGGTTCGCGACTATCTCCCCATTCCTCCCTCCCCCCTTTAACAGCACACCCTCTGGTTTTATCCCACAGTGGAAAACGCAAGCTCGTCCAGATGATCGCCGATGCTCCGACTCTCGCGCTCGACTAGCTTTTGTTTCCACGGCTCACTTCAACCGTGTTTTGCGAGCATCCGCATGGAAACCGACAAGAGAATCCTTTCCGCGGCTCGGAGCAACTTGCCAATATATTTCACCTATTCCACCCTTTCTTTTCTTCCTTCCCGCTTTCCCCACCTTCACGTTTTTCAGTTTTCTCTTTTTTGCAACATCTCACTGGATGAGAACTTGTATAAACAAAATCAATCCTCATAAATGTAGTAGTCAGTTTTAAGTGTTAAAGTGTTTGACGTATTTGTATTATCATGAACCTAACTACACAAAATATGCTTCTTGGTTTGGTTACTAAGGTCAAAACGTACTAAATTAGTTATGAAAGTAGATTGGCTTATCCAACTTATTGTTACTCACAGATAAGTTATCTTTCTCAAAGACGGATGCTTTAAGAGTGATAGGTCATCTAGATTCAAAGAATTGAATGCACTTAAGTATCTTGAGATTCTTTCATTCTACTGCTGAGCAGCCAAACCCAACTGGTGAACCCTTAGAAGATTCCTGCCTATATTCTACAGTTGACTATACAACTATAAACTGCCTGCTCTGATCACTGCAGTATCTGATAGACCGAGTTATGGCTGGTACAGTTTTTGAGAAGTTATGACCCATCTAAATCCAAACCTCCAACTTTGAAACTTACTCACAAATAAACAAGATTACCTCCATTGTTAGTATTAGATACTGCTGTTGGTTATTTTAGGTGTTATTTTCCAATATTTAACGTTCTTCTGTGGATTCCGACACGTATGTAGTGGTAATGTGTTCTTGTCATTGTTGAAGATTTACGAAGACAAAATCGAGTGGAATGGGGTTAGGACGAGGGTTAGATTACGTATTCCAGACGCAATCGCAGCACCGCGTCGAATGTTGGCGTGCACGCAATCCGATTGCCATGCACACGACAACCGAAATTTAGTGAGCCGTGATTGTTAACACGTCGAGATCAAAGACAGCGCCCGAGGCACGGCCGCCCCCGATTTGAGCCCCTTTGTATTCGGCGTCGTCGCTCCCGCCTGCTACGGTGTAATCCGTTTTCGTAGCCTGCTTCACCGTTCATTACCTGTTCCCTGCGAAATTGCTTTGGGTTTGAAAACAAAACGGCATCTCTATAATTGATGATGAAATAGAGTTGATGCTTCGTTGTGCTCAAGCTGGTTTTGTTGTGGAATTGCGATGGAATCAATTTTTTAATTTCAGTGGATTCTTCCAAGTGCTCAAGGTCAATCTAGTCAGGCCTTGTCCTACCAATTTTTAAATGAATTGAAAATTCATTCTGGTCTGGGTCGGTGGTTCACAGTACCCGCTTCTTCAAAATATTCGTGAAACTTCGGCATCAAATGGGTTATTAACTATCACATTTGGAAGCTTGGGAACCATTATTATTAATGTATTATATTCTAATTATATGAGATTATTGCGATACTATGTTTTTATTATAAACATTTTATGTTTTAGGAAAACATTTCAAAATAATATACAATGCAAAACAAAATTTTAAAAAAACGTTTTCACCAAAACTTATTTTAGGATATTACTGCAGACTCATTGACAAATCAGCATCCCCAAATTTCCTCCTTCTCTTTTCGTAAAGCGTCGCATCTTATCGCGTCAACATCTTTCAAAGCCAACTAAAAAAGTAACAGTAAAAAGATGTAAACTGGCTGACGGACGCCAGCTCCGGTCGTGCCCATCGGAAGGGGACGTTCGCTCCGGGAGTCCGGGAAGGAAGAATTCCTTCCTGTTCCGGGAGTCCAATCAGGTCGCCGAAAGAATTAGCGATAATGGGCGCTGGAAAGAGCCTCTCGCGATAACACTGGAATTCCATTAGGTGGCGCGCACGTCGCTGTCAACCGGCGCGACTAGTTGGAAAGAAAGGGGAGCGGAGAGAGCGAGAGAACCATGGAATGAGGGACAGATAGAGAGAGAGGGGGGCAAAGGCAGCAAAGGACAGCAGACACCGAGCATTTTGCTCCAACGACGGGCCGTCAATCAAAAGGGAAATCGAGATAATTTCGACACGTGGCATATTGTGAGGGATTTTAAGGGAATCGCCCCGTTTTAATTTCCACTTGAATATTGCGCATTCGACTGTGCTTTAAGATTGGATAGTGCTAAAATGTAATTTTGCAACACCCCCTTTTATAGAACGGGATGAAACGTTAATCATTAAAGAGTGGAAACTGTGAGTTGAAAAGAACTGCAAAAAGCGCCCACAAGTATGCAAGTGTTGCCTGTTTACTTTTAAACGGGACAAAATGAAGATATCCAACCATATCAAATGACGGATAATTAGAAATACTTTTATATTTTTATTTGACTATTTCACCTACAAGTATTTAAACCTACATTCAATCAAACATTAATATCTCAAAATCGTTCGCCGTGTACGTAGAACTATCCTTATTCCACCATGCCTTTAAGCCATTGAATCTTGACGAAGTGGGAAAGGCTTTGGCAACTTTCCATTCGCCTTCGTGATAAATTTTTCCAATGTACAGAGCACTGTTATCTTCATGCCCTGCTTCAAGAGATTTCTGTTGCAATTCGCCCTTTAGCTGTGAAGCATTTATGGCTTGCCACCTGAAACGGTGCGGTTCTCTCGTACACAATATCTACAAAAAAAGTAGCATAACAGATTAGATATTTTTATTCTAACATAACAGATTAGAAAACTTAGGTAGTCTGTATACGTTACCTTAAAATTTGATCTAACAGTGACCTTTTTACCCCATGCTGAAGTTATTGCTGCATTTGAATGTGGGTAGTAAGAACCAGGTACATTTCCGCATTGTTCAACAATTATTTGTGCAATGTTAATACCATGCTCTGTTTGAAAAGCATCGCTGGGGACAGTCCCATTAAAATCTCTCCAATAAAAATCGACACCTAAAATTGATGTATTTGTAATTCGTTTTTTTCACTTTTTGTTTATAACAACTCTATATCTGTGTCTGTGTGTTCGATTCTCAGATACATAGTGTTCGAAATACCTACCTTTATTTGCTTTAGTAACAGAGACTGTTGTGAAAACAAATAGGCATAAAAGTATAGCACTGATTGTATGCATTTTAGTTACAATGTAAACTACTAACAAATGCGGGAGCACCTTCTTATTTATAGGGCACCCTTATCAGAAGTTTACCAAAAATGTGTAAGAAATATCTGTTGTAAGTATACATCTTGCGCAACCAATATGTCGTTGACACTGTTTGTAATATCGTGTTTACCTAAGTATAACTCCGAGATAACAAAAAATGTCAACAGGAAAATGCGTCATTAGGAATTTTACATTTCGTGATGACGAATGCTTCCATCATTAAATAGAATCTTGTCAAAAATAATTACGAAAAATTGAATTAATAAAGATATTTTTTTAAATGTTTCCTTAAAAAATGTTAATAACTATGAATTTTGCATAAAATTGCACGGTATCCAATTTCTCATGATACGTAATGATTTTGAAATATACAGTGTGACCCGTACAATTTTTTTAATCATATATATTTAATCAAAGTAACGTTCAAGACTAATTCATGTTTAAACTATTTTCGGGGCCAAATAAAATGGAACATTCTAATTTTAAATGTTATATACATATAGTAAGCAAAACAATAGTATTTCTCAATTTTTTTCTTATAAACTTATTATTTTAGAACGTAAAGTGTTTATGATATGAATATTTGAAGTTTAAAATTCTGCAAACATGCATGGATAACTGGCAATGGTTTAGTAACTTTTTTAATAATCGAAGTACCTGGCAGACCGTGCAAGCGCTCCGTCTATCAGGTGCTGCGGACTTTCAGTGTTCGTCTGAGTTTACATATATTATAGGTATACCCTAATGGGGTGCTATATAATTATACTGTACGTAAATGAATACATTTTATTCTATTTCTAAAAATGAATAAAAAGTAAATTCCTGGTTCATCCAGCTTTGCTTAATTTCCTAAGTGCTATTAATTATTTTGTTAGTTTCAATTTCTACTATTACCAACAATTTTTATGGTCGTCTTTCTAAAGAGAACACCAAAAAACTGAACAAACCAATGTTTAATGGAAGTTTACCTTTTGTTCTGGAGATACATTAAGAACACGAAATATATAATTTTGTACTCATATTACTGACCCAAATATTTTCTTTTACTTACTTAAGATGAATTTTTGCTTTCTACAACAGCTTCCTACCTGCCTTTTTATAAACTTAACGAGCCATTTGTTTTGCCAATATTTTAAAATCAATTACTTTACTTATCCATTTATAATTAATTAAGCGACACTTTAACTTCCCTTTAGGTATGGTAATTTAATTTTAAATTTGGAACTTTTCTTTTGCACCGTTTTCACTCACTACATACTCCTTAACTTAAACTACCTAGCAATTGCTTGAAAATTGTATTTTTATGTTGTTTATAAAGATTGATATCTAGACACCTACACAAAAGGATATATATTATTGTGTGGTTTCTAAAAATTATATAACCATAAGCCTTTTAGGCACATTTCGATTTTTCTTCCAAAATAATGAACTATAAAGCCGTCATTTTGATTTCTATTTACATATTTTTAACTATTGCTTTAGTATGTGTTATTGATAACTTTTATTAACGTGTTTTTGTATATTGAGATCCTGTATTTTTATCATTTTATATTAGTATCACTAACGACGCTTGATATTAGCTATGTCTTTAAGTTTATTTTGGTAGAAACTAATTTTTAAAAACACAACGCTATTGAATGAATTGTTTTTTTCCATACTAAAAGAGTGGATCCTATATTTTAAAATGTTTTATCAGTTTACGTAAATATTTGTTAAATATTTTAAGGTCGCTTATTTGATCCGTTAATGAATGCGTTAATAAAATCTTTTAACGCTTATGTAATGGTTTTTTATTATAGGTATACCCTAATGGGGTGCTATATAATTATACTGTACGTAAATGATTACATTTTATTCTATTTCTAAAAATTCATAAAAATTAAATTCCTGGTTCATCCAGCTTTGCTGGATTTCCTAAGTGCTATTAATTATTTTGTTACTTTCAATTTCTACTATTACCAACAATTTTTATGGTCGTCTTTCTAAAGAGAAGACATACCAAAAAAACTGAACAAAACAATGTTTAATGGAAGTTTACCTTTTGTTCCGGAGATACATCAAGAACACGAAATATAATATTGTACTCATATTACCGACCAAAATATTTTCTTTTACTTACTTAAGATGAATTTTTGCTTTCTACAACAGCTTCCTAGCTGCCTTTTTATAAACTTAACGAGCCATTTGTTTTGCCAATATTTTAAAATCAATTACTTTACTTATCCATTTATAATTAATTAAGCGACACTTTAGCTTCCCTTTAGGTATGGTAATTTAATTTTAAATTTGGAACTTTTCTTTTGCACCGTTTTCACTCACTACATACTTCTTAACTTAAACTACCTAGCAATTGCTTGAAAATTGTATTTTTATGTTGTTTATAAAGATTGATATCTAGACACCTACACAAAAGGATATATGTATATTATTGTGTGGTTTCTAAAAATTATATAACCATAAGCCTTTTAGGCACATTTCGTTTGTTCTTCCAAAATAATGAACTATAAAGCCGTCATTTCGATTTCTATTTACATATTTTTAACTATTGCTTTAGTATGTGTTATTGATAATTTTTATTAACGTGTTTTTGTATATTGAGATCCTGTATTTTTATCATTTTATATTAGTATCACTAACGACGCTTGATATTAGCTATGTATTTAAGTTTATTTTGGTAGAAACTAATTTTTAAAAACACATAATGCTATTGAATGAATTTTGTTTTCTTTTTCCATACTAAAAGAGTGGATCCTATGTTTTATTAGTTTACGTAAATATTTGTTAAATATTTTAAGGTCGCTTATTTGATCCGTTAATGAATGCGCTAATAAAATCTTTTAATGCTTATGTAATGGTTTTTTATTTAATTAAAAGCACCTACGAAAGACGACATGCCATAATTGAACATTTAGTTTAAATTTAATCTTAATATTTTCAAATTTTGCAGTATTAGAGTTTTAGGATATGCAATTTGTGATAAGGTTTTACCCGCCCTCCCAATGCCCAACCTTAAAAATGATGAACATAATTGAAAAAAAAAAAATAATCGCTGGCCTTAATTCATGAACATATTTGGCCGTATCCGACAATTTATATGTTCCTTGTTAATCATTGTATTGTAAACATCAAAAAGTCAATAAAACTTTATTTTAGGTACAAGTTCTCTCTCAAGGTAATCGAGTAACTGCAAATTTTAACAATAATCTTAAGGATAATAAGGACAATTAGTTCGTTTAACGACCTCAGTAGTTAAAAAGATTTTTCTTCTTTTACATTCCCCATTTCCACAGTTTAATTTCCATCTTTTTCAAGCATTAATGAAGTTTCTGGAGACGACTACGTCATATTCAAACAGGTTAAAACTAAGTTAATTATCTTTAAAACATTAAAATTTAAACACTTTTTTAAAATAAAAAAATAGCATGACTAGCAATAAACACATGTCAACTCTGATTTCAACTTTTACAAACCGAAAATCATTTCCGGTTTGTAAAAGTTGCAATAAAATGACTACATCTTACAATCTTGATCGATATAAGACGATGACTACTTGTCGTTTTCTTCGGTATTTTGAACGTAGGGGCAAATAAAGGAATTAATAATTTATAAAACTAACAACACGATTGGGGAATTTTCAAAAAGAAGGCTTTGTTTTTAGAAAACTTGGGCAGATAATTAGTGTTAGAAAATACTGGCCAACATGTCTAACCTACCAGAGTACTAAAGTACGGCTACAAGCAGCTGAACTGTCAGGGGTAACTGCAGAAGAACAGCCCCGGACGTTATCTACCATACGTAAAAGGTGCAAATTTTGTAAAGATAGAAAGTCATGTTATTTATGCAAGTTTTGTAATACTGTATCTGTTTAGAGCTGCATCGCCTACGTCGAAAAAGATCGTTAGTCCTATTGACAAATCAATATTTTATGTATCATCATTAATATATTTTTTTTGTTAGTATTTAATAAGTTGTTACACACGTATATTATCTAAACACGGTTTTTTATTGTAACTTTCTCCGATTTCTTTTAAATAACTATTTTTGACAGACTGTTAAAAATGTAACTTTTTTTAATAAATCATATTGCACAGCTGAAATAGAAAATATTTCCTAAAAAATGAAAATTAACTGGAGGGTATTGGACGACATTTCGCGTGTGCATTAATAATTGTATATCTTAAAATATGGACGTTAGCTGAGGGCGTGTAATAAATAATATCTTAAGAATCTATTTTGTTGAGAATAAACCCGTATTAAGCTAAGCAAGATGCAAATTGTGCAAAAAGTTGTGAATGTGGTTTAGTAATTGATGGAGCTCCTCCTGATTAAGAGCTTCATCGATGAAGAATGGACCTATGAGTACTCCGCCCAATATTCCGCATCATACTTCCAAACTGAATCTTCGTTGAATGCACTAGTAATAGATTTTATTATTGCTGAAATCTGTTATGTTTCACAAGTAATTGTGAAACATAACAGATTTCAGCAATAATAAAATCTATCTTGAGTAATTTATTATAAACAGGATATTAGTAATGTATTAGGAATGTGTTGACAATATGTTTTAAAATCTATCTTGATAACGTTGAATTGATAAAATCAATCTGGAGTGGTTTATTAGAAACAAGTTATTGGAAAATTCGCAACAACATATTTTATATGCACAACCTGCACACTTAAAGGTAAGTTATGTAAGCAGCTTTTCTTTTTCTTCGATTACTGATTAAGACGCACATTAAGTCCTAATTCTGTCCAATAAGTCCTTTAGTAAGGAGCTTTAGAAAAAATGTGGTCTACTAAAGTGCAATACTACATTCAACAACACGTCATTTTCTATATACCTTGTACATCTTGTATAGTTTTGGCTCGTTCCAGTTAGACAGATAATTTTCAGCATTGTCTCCACGTTTGAAAATAGTCATTGTCTAAAGTCTAAAGAAACGTTCTAAATGCCACTTAAAACAACTCTCACCTGAAAAGGTTGGACAAAAAGAGAGGGGGGACGAAATGATTTGTGCTACTGTGGAAGCAGATAACATAAAATCCACCAAACAAGCTGGCGAGGAATTGAATTTGGCCTCAAATGCCTTTTTCTTGTGGAGATTTCTTAAATGGACCATTTATGAGCAGAGAATTTGATTTAATAGCCCTTAGGGTAGGCTAAAATAATAGAAACAGCTAGCGTTCGCCACGCCTTTCTAATGTTAGAAAGTAATTTCTATGATAGATTGAGATATTGTTTAGTTACCCAGTATGGCCTATTTGAGCCGCACTAGTAGTTTTTTTAAATTTAGAATTCTTTTTTATGTTATGCTCAAACATGTGGGTTTTTAAGAATTTATTTTATTTTAGAATATTTTTTAGGATCCTTTTATAAGAATAATAGGTTTTTTTGTGCAATCAACATTTAATAACATATTTAAAAGGAGATATTTTTAATCCTTCCGCCCTACGTAAATATTTTCGTACGGTTTAATTATGACCGACTAAGCAGCGCCTAGTAAGTTTTACTACTGGCGAGTTCACGCTGGTGAGAAAGCAGTTCACTCTCTCGATCCCCATCAGTATCTATCTATAGCGGCGTTGCCACTCCGCTTGGGTCGGATATACCTAATTCAAACTGGTCAGACCGATATATATTTACATTTCGCTGGAAATGAACCACCAGTTTAATGGTGCCTGCATTTCAAGGTCTGAACGTCAAAAGTGCCGCTCAGAATGACCCATCGCCCTAAATAATTTATTAATCTGTTTGTACCCTTGGTATATTGCGCAATTCTTAGACCTACTTTACTCAAATCTTTCAAACGAAAACAACATGAAAAAACACCGGTTTTCACAATTTATTTCCAAATTTCCAACAAAATGCACATCACAACCAATATTGTCTTTCTCCGGATAATTTGTCGGTAAAACTGCTTTCTCGTCTTGCGGCGTTGGCGTCGCGACGCCCGCGGCGTCTCCGCCACGTACCAGGCGAGACGACGGCGCCGCCGACGCCGCTGCACAAAGGCCGTAGCCGGCGGCGTCGCCTGTGAAGTGGCGCAGCGGCGCGTGAAGGCGTCGCAATCAGGCCGCCGCGACGCTTTGACTGCCATTATTAAGTTTGGATAGCAAACTAAACGCCTCAGGCGCAGGTATTGTGCCTGCCCGCGACGCCGCTGCCGCAGCCGACGCCCTTTGTGTCTCGCTCTAGTGCAGCTGACAGCGGAACAGTGGCGTCGGGACGCTCCGGAGCAGGGCGCGATAGAGAGATACGCGCGCCTATGCATACATCGGCGTAAGGGCGCATTTGGGCGAATCGAAGTGCGCATTGAACCGAAAAAAGGTGGAGGATAATCGATATCATCGTTAAATAAATATTTGTAATTTTAAGAGGTATAATACAATGAATTTCTTTATTGGAAATAAAAATTCACAATATCTTGTAGGGTGTCGCTTATTTTTAAAATTTGATCGAGAAGCCCCTAATTTTTTTCCTTCTCACTTGAGAGTAATTACAGATTTTTTGAATATCTGCCTCACGAGCATCAAAATTTAACATGGGATGTACATAAGGTTTTGTCAGAATGTGTTTTAACGTTTGAGAACACCCTTTTAAAAATCATTGATGCAATCACCACTAATATGTCCTGAAAATATATGAAATTGTGGATAACAATAAAAATATTGCTTGCAAGTTCAAAATAATTCCATAAAAACGCAAATGAATTATTTTTGTAAAAGCGCTTCTGAAATTTTCTGTGCGGATCTAAGCCATAAAGTTACTAATTAGCAAATGCCGAAATTTACAACCCAGGTATTCCCTACTTTTATGCTTCACGGAAAGAATTCTAAACCATTCTTTCCGTGAAAGATAAAACTAGAGAATACAGGGCTTGTAAATTTCGGCATTTGCTAATTAGTAACTTTGTGACTTAGTTCCACAAAGGGTCTAGGCCATAAAGTTAGTAAATACAAAAAGGGTTTAGGCCCTACTTAGCAAATGTCGAAATGGATAGGTGCAAACCCGTAGCAGGGCAAAGGTTTCAAAATGTTACAATGGAATTTGAAAACCGATTGTATTACTGTTTACAAAATAATGGACAGCATTTTAAACTTTTGATTAAATGAAATCTGAAAAAATGATGTTGTATTTGCAGATTTAAATAATAACACTTAAACCCATTTTATTCGGAAACTAATTGATCGATTTTAATAGTTCTTACACAGGTGTAAAGTACTTGTTGAGTTCATTAATTTGAGGCATCACAACGTGGGTAGTGCAATTTACGAATTCAATGTTGGGGCACGTGGGGTTACTCACAGAACCACAATTATCTAATCTAATATTCTTAAACGCGCAAATCTTGTTTGTGTATATGTATGTATTCCCCACCCAGGGTAAACGGCTTTACGTTGCCGGCCGATATTTGCAAGATATCGATAATCCGGTGCCACGAATCTATTGAGATATGTTTAAACTCTCACTAAAATCATTTTATATCGTAAATAAAAAAAATGTTAGAAAAGCACGAGGGAAACATCGATAAGAAATTAAAAAATGTTAGCTCGGTCGTTAGTTTTAAATTTCACGATAAAACGAATACTGAGAGTCCGAGCGAAGCTCGGAATACCTGATAGACCGAGCGATAGCTCGGTCTACCAGGTACTTATTTATTATAACCGCAAAAAACTGTTTTAAGTCGTCGGTTTCGAGTGTGTTAAAAGCGATTATAAATATGGTTATATCAGCAACTCTAGATTTGGAACAAAGATATTGACTGCGGTCCCTCTTTGTGCGCGCTACGCAAAGCCTCTTAAGCCGCGCTACATCCCGTGACAGAGACACGGGGGAAAACGTAAACAGTGCAGGGCTGCCAACAGCTAGGCGGGTTTGCACAGGGGCTTCCTTTGAAAAACCGCTCGCCCGCTGACAGATTTCACGCAAGCCTCGCCGCTTGGCAGTTCGTTTATTTTTTCCTTCGACTACGTCGGCGGGCGTTCCCACTGGCGATGCGGCCGGTTCATTGTCATCGAATATACAAAGTGTCACCAGTCGCGGGGCAAATTTCGCAGAAAACAATGGCGCGGCGACCGGAGTGTTCCGGAAATTACGGCGGCCCTTTTGTGCTCCCTGACCGCTGGAGATTATGTCCGAGCCCGCTGGAGGCGTTTATTTACGGCAACGGATCCGCACCCACATCATACCCCAATCTTTCGCGGTACATCCGATTTGGGGGTAATTTACGGGACAAAGGGGCTACCCGGAAAAAATGCCCCTTTGACTAAGCTTTGGCCATTCAAATTGGTCTTCTTGATATTATGTTGATGAGTGCTTTTACAAAGGAGATAAAGAAAAACAAAGAATTTGATTGATCCATCCTTTATTCCATGACTGATCGTTGATTTCATGACCATCTTGGATGAAAGAGTGGGATATCTGGATATGTATGGCAATTTTGTTATTTGTTTTAAAAGCCGGGCTTACATTATGTTATTATATTTTTTGACAATATTTATTATAGTATTGTAGAGTGTTGAATCTGTGGAAGCTTCAACTAGCGATAACATCGCCAACTCGATGTTTTCGTTTAGCGTCTGCGCTATTTGGCGAACAGAAACATAATTTCCCCTTTATGCTCTCCACATTGTTAAATCGGGATTTATGTCGGCGATTGTGTTTGTCACTTTAACCGTTGTAAAATATACAGGGCTTGCTGCGTGGCACGCAGTAGCTGCAGCCCACTAAAATGTTTAGCCGTGATTAATTAGCGTCCGAATTAATTCTCCCATTACACGATTCCGTTGCCGGAACAGAGATGGCGCGGATGGTAATGTCATCGCGGTTAGGCTTTTTCGTCAGATGTTGTTTGCGGTTTGTTGGACGCGCATACATTCGCGTCACGCAGGCACTTCAGTCGACTGGTTTTGAAATCTTGTCATTTCGTCCGGTCCACTTTCGTATAAAAGCGATAACGCTAATTTTATTGGACATAAAGCCGACGCAATGTGTACCGTATGCAAACCGAAGCAACCAAAACCAAGCTTTGCAGGAAAACTTAAGTTTATAAGCCCTTTCTCAATAGCATTCTCCAAAAGTACCAACGCAAAAAGAAAACGAGTGCTGTAAATGTTTATGCACCACAGTGCAAATTAGCCATTAAAACTACTCACAAAGCCAACTACTATAATAAATTCGCTCCATAACTTCGCAATTAACTTTCTGGGAGCATGCAAGCTTTCACCCGACCAAAAAAAAAATCGCGAACGCACAGACGTTCAGCCCGCATCCCTTAAAACTTGCGGCTGGTTGGTCCCGGAAGCCATAAACTTTGTTTTTTATTTTTTTTTGCGTGAACTTCCCAGATCCGTCCACATTTTAATTAGGTCCCCAGTCCGAGGAGAGAGAGGTAACTTTTATTTTTCGCGCGGAACTTCGCGGGATAAAGGATAGCGATAACGCGTTAATAAAATAAAGTAAAAACTCGGAAGCACCGCCTCGAGGGCGAAAATCGAATTGCTGTTTTACCTTTTTGCCGTTTAGGTACCAGGTGAGATTCATGGCCGGGTAGGATACCGGAGAGCTACAGTTGCCCCTCAGGATGTAGTTGATCTCGTAAAGCTCCTTCTCAATGAAAATCTCCGGCTCTCCCATTGGGGTTTCTGAAAAGAATATAACATAAATATATGTTGGGGAATTCAAGGGTGTGCTTTGATCTGTTTTTCAAATACAGTGGTACTGTATTTGAAAAACAGAGGTTCCTGCAATAATGCAGTAATCTGTGTAGAAATGTTCAAAACAAAGAAATTGCTTACACCATGCACAACGAATAAGTGCAGACTTGCGGCAAATATTGCATAGTGGTGTACTTTGTGAATCCTTCGG
>JAWQRJ010001491.1:0-15729 GCA_033557515.1 Diorygopyx duplodentatus | reverse complement strand
TAATAATATGTATTATTTATCTTTTTAAAGAGGATATTCCAAGGTAATTTCCCTCAAAATTTCATACTAATATTCCAAGGAATAAACGAATAGGATTTTTTTAAAAGGAATGTATGCAATTTTTTAATTTCTTTATGCACTGGTTGCTAAATTACTTTTTTAAGACAAAACAATGTGATTTAATAAAATGTATTATATATAATTTTAAAGAGGATACTCCAATATAGTTTTCTTCAAAATTTCATACTAATATTCCAAGGAATAAACGAATAGGAATTTTTTAAAAGGAACGTATGATATTTTTTAATTTATTTGTGTATTTGTTGCTAAATTTCGATTTTTTAAGATAAAACAAAGTGATTTCATAAAATGTATTATACATAATTTTAAGGAGAATGTTTCAATATAATTTCCTTCAACATTTCATACTAATATTCCAAGGAATAAACTAATAGGAATTTTTTAAAGGCAACTATGCAATTTTTTGATTTCTTTATGCACTGGTTGCTAAATTATTTTTCTTAAGACAAAACAATGTGATTTGACAAAATGTATTACACATTATTTTAAAGAGAATATTTTAAGGTACCTCCACACTAAATTTCGTACTAATATTCCAACTAGTTGATCGTCAACTAGTAGAAAACTTGCATTTATAGCAAAAAAATACAAAATTTCATGTAGCTGTTTTTAAATTATTTTTTTAAGAACAAAAATGAAATGGAATCTTCATACTACATAAACCTTACCTATAATACGTTCCAAACCAATTTAGCGGCACGTACAACTGAACTATATAACTTGCAAAGAGCACATAATCACCCACTTGGAGCGTGTGTTCATCGACAACCAAATGGACGCACAGAAGACTCCCGGCAAGTAATCCACCGCATATTATGATATTTTGGACTGTGTTCAATATATTTAAAGTCACAGTGCTCTTCCATTCTTCCACCTGAAACGGAAAAAAAAACAAAATAAATTCCGATTTGTGATTTTTTAAAACGCAGTGCTGGCCGAAACGATCGAAAATAAATTACTTGAAAAGCCTTTATGGCTTCTCTGAAAGCGTCGACTTCGTACTGCTCCGCCCCGTAGTACTTGACGGTCTCGAAATTCAGTAAGGCGTCGACGCTTCGTGCCCGAGTGGCGTTGTCCGCTAAGTTCATGCGTCTCTGATACTTGGTGCGCCATTCCGTTATCACGATCGTCAAAACTGCAATGGAAAATAACTTAGGACGCTCGGAGGTGCCTTAGGAGGTTAGGTTTTACGTATGTAGAGTGCCATCGTTACGAAAACGATCAGTCCGAACCACGCGTTGAACTGTACGACGAAGAAAGTGACCGCGACGATTATATCGATAATCGTCGGTGTTATCGAGAATAAAATGTAGTTTAAGAGGTTGTTTATGCTGTCCGTTCCGCGGTCCATAATCCGGAGCACCTCCCCCGTTTTTCTGGAGAGGTGCCAACGTAACGAGAGGCTGTGCAAGTGACGGAATAACTCTACCTGGAAACTGCAAACGTTACTCGTCGTTCTGTCGATTTTAAACGTGTTACCTCGATTTCTCTCGTCGTGTACTGTTGAATTTTTATCCACAGGAAGGTGCGGAGGTTATTTAAGAGTCCCATTCCACCCGTTCCGCCGCCTTGTAAAAATTTGAACCCGACGTAAGTGAGAACTAAATCCCAACGGAAGGATATCGGAACAATCGTCATACTATCGACTAAAAATTAATTTTAAACCGTTAATAACGCATTTTAACACCGTCGGGTTTACGTGGCGTAATTACCGATGAATTTAGAATAGATGGGGACGTACAGGTTTATAACCCGTCCGGCTGCCAACAACATAAAACAAAAAATCACTCGAAACTGCAGTAAGGAATCTTTTTTCGGCCACAAGAACGGCGCCAACGTGCGTATTTTCTTCCAGAAGTTCTTCCACGTCGATTGGTTGTCGTTGCGCTCCTAAAATCGGAACGTTGAATAAATTTAGCGACTCGTGACAATCACCGTTACCCATTACTTGTTTCAAATGCTTTCGAGTTTTTGCAAACATTTTTTGACTCTAATAAAAAGGTCGAAACTAATCAAGTAAACCATTCACCTTAATTTTCACCCTGACATTTAGTTTGCTCAACTTTATAAAGCTGATATCTCGCGGTCGTATCGGAACGTACTTCTCGTACAGGCATTTTTTTTTAGTCATCCTCGAAGACTGGCGACGGAAGCAATTTCGGGTCACAACTCTAGGCGGTAGGTGCAAAAAAACACGGGCATTTTGAGGTGGTTTGCCAAATAGTGACTGTCACTGTCAATAAATATTGGGGAAGGTTAGAGAAATTTCAAAACGTATGTACATTTTTCATTGGTTTCTAAATAATTTTTTTAAAGACGAATTTTGATGATTAAATAAGACATGTTATATATCATTTTAAAGAGGACATTTCAAGATATCTTCTTTCAAAATTTCACACTAATATTCCAAGTAATAAAGTCGTAGGAATTTTTTAAAGATAACTATAAATATTTTTAATTTTTCATGTATTGGTTTCTAAATTATTTTTTTAAAACGAATCTAGGCGATTAAACAAAATGTGTTGTATATCATTTTAAATAGAACATTTCAAGATATCTTCCTTCGAAATTTCACATTAATATCCCAAGTAATAGAGTCGTAGGAATTTTTTAAAGATAACTATAAATATTTTTAATTTTTCATGTATTGGTTTGATAATTATTTTTTAAAACGAATCTATGTAATTAAACAAAATGTGTTATATATCATTTTAAAGAGGACATTTCAAGATATCTTCTTTCAAAATTTCATATTAATGCTTCAAGTAATAAAGTCGTAGGAATTTTTTAAATATAACTATAAATATTTTAAATTTTTCATGTATTGGTTTCTAAATTAATTTTAATTAAGTCGAAGCAAGATGGTTCAATAAAATATATTATACATAATTTTAAAGACAACATATCAATGTCTCCCTCTTCAAAGTTTCTTGCTAATATCACAAGTAATCAACCAATGGGATTTTTTTAAAACTTTTGTGCTCTATTTTAAATTTTTCGGGTATTGGTTCCTAAATTATTTTTTTTAACCGAAAAGATGTGATTAAACAAAATGTGTTATATATCATTTTAAAGAGGAGATTTCAAGATATCTTCTTTCAAAATTTCGAATTAATGCTTCAAGTAATAAAGTCGTAGGAATTTTTTAAAGATAACTATAAATATTTTAAATCTTTCATGTATTGGTTTCTAAATTAATTTTAATTAAGACAAAGCAAGATGGTTCAATAAAATATATTATACATAATTTTAAAGACGACATATCAATGTCTCCCTCTTCAAAGTTTCTTGCTAATGTCACAAGTAATAAACCAATGGGATTTTTTTTAAACTTTTGTGCTCTATTTTAAATTTTTCGTGTATTGGTTTCTAAATTATTTTTTTTAACCGAAAAGATGTGATTAAACAAAATGTGTTATGTATCATTTTAAAGCGGACATTTCATGATATCTTCCTTTCAAAATTTCATATTAATGCTTCAAGTAATAAAGTGGTAGGAATTTTTTAAAGATAACTATAAATATTTTAAATTTCTCATGTATTTGTTTCTAAATGAATTTTAATTAAGACGAAGCAAGATATTGCAATAAAATATATTATACATAATTTTAAAGACGACATATCAATGTCTCTTCCTTCAAAATTTCTTGCTAAGATCACAAGTAATAAACCAATGGGATTTTTTAAAAACTTTTGTGGTCTATTTTAAATTTTTCGTGTATTGGTATCTAAATTATTTTTTTTAGGCAAAAAGATGTGATTAAACAAAATGTATTATATATCATTTTAAAGACGACATTTCAAGATATCTTCTTTCAAAATTTCGAATTAATGCTTCAAGTAATAAAGTCGTAGGAATTTTTTAAAGATAACTATAAATATTTTAAATTTTTCATGTATTGGTTTCTAAATTAATTTTAATTAAGACGAAGCAAGATGGTTCAATAAAATATATTATACATAATTTTAAAGACGACATATCAATGTCTCCCCATTCAAAATTTCGTGCTAATTGCAAGTAATAAACCAATGGAAATTTTTTTAAAGTTACAAAATCTTACCGGTGATGTTAGATTCCTCGTCGAATCATTCAGGCTAAAATAGTCGACAGTTTGCATTATTCCGGGTGCTTTTAGGCCTAGAACGAATAGTACGAGGCACGACAGGTACCTGAGGACGAAAAGTACCATCTCGATCCGATCGGAAAGGCTGAAAAAGCAAGCGTTAAAAAATTTAAAGCAACCGTCAAAACGTTAAGTACACTTACTCTTTCAGTTGGAACCACCAGCTTTTCTTGCCGAGATTTAGAAACGCCAAGTTCTCCGATATGTAGGCGAGAGACCAGAAGACCAACAGTACCAGTCCGTGTCCCCTAGTAGGTACGGAAGGAAGTAGAAATTTGCGTTCTTTATTAATAACGACTAACGAGAACGGATATACTGCTAACGTTAAAGTTAAGTTAACTATCTGAAAGTTGAGGTTCGATCAAAAGTAAGTTCAAAAGTAACAGATGATTTAGTCGGGTTTAGCTCACCATGTAACCGTAAATTTGTTTATCGTTAATGACGGTCGCTTGTAGCGCGAACCTTACGATTTCCAACAGCGGCACGAGTAACGTGAAAAATATCTGCACGCCGTAGAGTTTGGACCGCACGATGTGGTTCGACGACACCTCCGTGCCGTACTTCCGGTAGATGCACAGCTGTACCGTGCCGGCAACGAACAGGAACCCCGCTATCGCGCTGGAGGTGAACGTTTCCGAGAAACACTGCGACAGTCCGTGGTTTATCCATATGTCGGATATGTTAACGCCCGGCGGGCAGTACAGCATCTTGGCACTTACTGAAACAGGTTAGGTGTTCTTTTTGCACAGATAAACGGGAATTCTTTGTTCGAAAGATTAAGACGCATTTTCAGGTATTTACCTTTAATTGCGATTAAATAAACATAAGACGTTCACGGAACTAAAGGGATAAGTACGGCGTTAATTGATTTTCACATGTGAGCACGGTCGTTATTTTTGTTTAGTCATTTTTGCTGAATTTTAAAATCGTGGGGTGTGAGGTTAGGTAAGTGTCATATGTGACGGCGCTGACAGAAAGGTTGCCTATATTGCCGGCTCGCGAATTTTTAAAATTCAAATTTAAAGGGATGGATAATTTTATTATTATTATTAAATTTTGATTTAAATAAAAGTATAAAAGAAATGGAAATGATAAAATGTTGAATAAAAGGATATGTTAAAGAAAAAATAATAATTGTAGTTGTTGCAAAGGTTTTTTTTAAAGAAAAATTCATTTAGAAAGGTTTAATTTAGATTTATTTGTTGGTGTACGCTGCATTCTAAATCTAAACGAAGCAATTTGGAGTCATTACAAGTAGTGTGTTTAAATGCTTCTTGGCCAGTCCGATTATTTATATACACGACACTTGTTGTGTAATAATTTTTTAGCAGTGCAAAGTCTTATCTATCCAATGGACTATCTGAAGCCTATCAAAGTCGTATTATTGCCATTTATTGAAGTGTTTATTTAATCTTTCAATAAGTTAATGTACTTTTGGGAACATTCTTGCATGATGGTGCGTTTATAAATAACCTGAGTTTTAGAATTGCGTACGTATTATTTTTTTTAAATGGTTTTAATGGTTCATTTTACGAAAGCCTTTTGGAATTTATTGTTAAACAAAACAAAAACAAAACACGATTAAGTCCAAGGCATGGATGAGATTTTTTTTATACATTACACAATTATGTTGTACACTTCTTTATAAGCAATCCTTTATTTGCAATCGGGCAATGCTTATATTTACAATTGACGTTACGTAATCACAGTTTGTGTTATATTAATTATTTAACGGGTACATATAAAAAATACACAAATCATTGTAAGAAAAGTACTCACTTTGCTTTACTAATTAGAGGCCATCAATTACGTCATTGAACATTTTAAAAAATATCGACGTATTTACAGTTTTTATTATTATTTATTACACTTGCTTTTTTTGGCATGTTCCCAGCTAACTTAAGCCTTCTGAACGTTTTACAATCTACTTAATACCTCTATTGTAGTATAAATGTCGTAAATACACGTCCGATGGACAATAAAAGGCTAAAAACGAACTTGTTTCAGATCCAGACGTTTTAGTCACGTGGATTTGTACATTTTCGAAAATATAAGTAAACAATGTGAAGCCTCAATGTTCAGTTACGAAGGTGTCTTCGAGTGTAGCTCATCTCAGACTTTCGACATGGATTCGTGTCGGTGAAACCTCAAACAATTGGAAAATAATCAGACGAAATGACTGAAAAATTGGATTCCCTCAAAGTAGACGAAAATGTCGGACTGGGCTATGAAAAAACTCTTGTAAGTATACAATTTGGTAATTTAATCATTGATACGTTTTACTAAAACGAGTTTTAACATCTATTTAATTCGATAGTTCATTATTTATGTGTATATTTAAAACACGAGTGTCACTAAAAATATTCCACGTTATCTATGCTCTGCTTCGTTCTTTTGGTGTTTGCGCAATCGCGAAACATTTCTGTACACTTATTAACATTGTTGCCCGTAATAATTAAAAATAAAAAACCGCAAACTATTTTCTGTAATTGGTTTTTAAAAGACAAACAAAAACAATAACTCTTTATGTCGTATACAAATTTTTAATTAAAAAGCGGAATATAAACAATTCGATTTCGTTAATAGTGCGAAATAAGCTTACTTATTGTTAATTAATCTATTATAAGCAGCTTACGAATATACAGGATGTTCGAAACTTTAAGATCAAACACAAAACGATTTAAATTCCAAAGTTAGTTTTTAAGAGTTAGTTTTTTCAAACGAATTAATTTATTCCTAATTATTATTTGTTTTTAATTAATTTTTCTTCCTAATAAATAGCCAAAACTATAAGCTTTCAGAATCCGTACTATAAGCAGCTTATAAACATATGGGGTGTCCGAAAATTTAAAAATTTTGTAACACTTAAAAATGTAAGTTTTTCTGAAATAAATTAATTCATTTTTATTGGTTATTTATACGTAGTAATTAATTAATTCTTAATCAGTTTTTGTTTACTGTAAATAGTTGAAAGTATAAGCTTTGTGGAACCGTATTATAAACGATTTAAAAATATACAGGGTTTTCGAAAATTTAATGTGAAGCATAAACGGTTTTAAAATTTAAAAATGCTACTTTTTCCAAACGAATTAATTTCTGGTTAAACATTATTTGTTCTTAATTAGTTTTTATGTGCAATAAATAGACAATATTATAAGCTTTTAGAATCCGTATTATAAGCAGCTTATAAACATATGGGGTGTTCGAAAATTTAAAATTTGTAACACTTAAAAATGTAAGTTTTTCTGAAATAAATTAATTCATTTTTATTGGTTATTTATTCGTAATAATTAATTAATTCTTAATCAGTTTTTGTTTACTGTAAATAGTTGAAAGTATAAGCTTTGTGAAACCGTATTATAAACGATTTAAAAATATACAGGGTGTTCGAAAATTTAATGTGAAACATAAACGGTTTTAAAATTTAAGAATGCTACTTTTTCCAAACGAATTAATTTATTGTTAATCATTATTTGTTCCTTAATTAATTTGTGTGTGCAATAAATAGACAATATTATAAGCTTTTAGAATCCGTATTGTAAGCAGCTTATAAACATATGGGGTGTTCGAAAATTTAAAAACTTTGTAACACTTAAAAATGTCAGTTTTTCTGAAATAAATTAATTCATTTTTATTTGTTATTTATTCGTAGTAATTAATTAATTCTTAATCAGTTTCTGTTTACTGTAAATAGTTGAAAGTATAAGCTTTGTGAAACCGTATTATAAACGATTTAAAAATACACAGGGTGTTCGAAAATTTAATGTGAAGCATAAACGGTTTTAAAATTTAAAAATGCTACTTTTTCCAAACGAATTAATTTAATGTTAAACATTATTTGTTCTTAATTAGTTTTTATGTGCAATAAATAGACAATATTATAAGCTTTTAGAATCCGTATTATAAGCAGTTTATAAACATATGGGTGTTCGAAAATTTAAAAATTTTGTAACACTTAAAAATGTCAGTTTTTCTGAAATAAATTAATTCATTTTTATTTGTTATTTATTCGTAGTAATTAATTAATTCTTAATCAGTTTTTGTTTACTGTAAATAGCTGAAAGTATAAGCTTTGTGAAACCGTATTATAAACGATTTAAAAATATACAGGGTGTTCGAAAATTTAATGTGAGGCATAAACGGTTTTAAAATTTAAAAATGCTACTTTTCCAAACGAATTAATTTATTGTTAAACATTATTTGTTCTTAATTAGTTTTTATGTGCAATAAATAGACAATATCACAAGCTTTTAGAATCCGTATTATAAGCAGCTTATAAACATATGGGGTGTTCGAAAATTTTAAAAATTTGTAACACGTAGAAATGTCAGTTTTTCTGAAATAAATTAATTCATTTTTATTGGTTGTTTATTCGTAGTAATTAATTAATTCGTAATCAGTTTTTGTTTACTGTAAATAGTTGAAAGTATAAGCTTTGTGAAACCGTATTATAAACGATTTAGAAATATACAGGGTGTTCGAAAATTTAATGTGAAACATAAACGGTTTTAAAATTTAAGAATGCTACTTTTTCCAAAAGAATTAATTTATTGTTAAACATTATTTGTTCTTAATTAGTTTTTATGTGCAATAAATAGACAATATTACAAGCATTTAGAATCCGTATTATAAGCAGCTTATAAACATATGGAGTGTTCGAAAATTAAAAAAATTTTTAACACTTAAAAATGTAAGTTGTTCTGAAATAAATTAATTCATTTTTATTGGCTATTTATTGGTAGTAATTAATTAATTCTTAATCAGTTTCTGTTTACTGTAAATAGTTGAAAGTATAAGCTTTGTGAAACCGTATTATAAACGATTTAAAAATATACAGGGTCTTCGAAAATTTAATGTGAAGCATAAACGGTTTTAAAATTTAAAAATGCTACTTTTCCAAACGAATTAATTTAATGTTAAACATTATTTGTTCTTAATTAGTTTTTATATGCAATAAATAGACAATATTATAAGCTTTTAGAATCCGTATTATAAGCAGCTTATAAACATATGGGGTGTTCGAAAATTTAAAAATTTTGTAACACTTAAAAATGTCAGTTTTTCTGAAATAAATTAATTCATTTTTATTGGTTATTTATTCGTAGTAATTAACGAATTCGTAATCAGTTTTTGTTTACTGTAAATAGTTGAAAGTATAAGCTTTGTGAAACCGTATTATAAACGATTTAAAATATACAGGGTGTTCGAAAATTTAATGTGAAGCATAAACGGTTTTAAAATTTAAAAATGCTACTTTTTCCAAACGAATTAATTTCTTGTTAAACATTATTTGTTCTTAATTAGTTTTTATGTGCAATAAATAGACAATATTACAAGCTTTTAGAATCCGTATTATAAGCAGCTTATAAACATATGGTGTGTTCGAAAATTTAAAAATTTTGTAACACTTAAAAATGTCAGTTTTTCTGAAATAAATTAATTCATTTTTATTGGTTATTTATTCGTAGTAATTAATTAATTCGTAATCAGTTTTTGTTTACTGTTAATAGTTGAAAGTATAAGCTTTGTGAAACCGTATTATAAACGATTTAAAAATATACAGGGCGTTCGAAAATTTAATGTGAAGCATAAACGGTTTTAAAATTTAAAAATGCTACTTTTTCCAAACGAATTAATTTATTGTTAAACATTATTTGTTCTTGATTAGTTTTTATGTGCAATAAATAGACAATATTACAAGCTTTTAGAATCCGTATTATAAGCAGCTTATAAACATATGGGGTGTTCGAAAATTTAAAAATTTTGTAACACGTAAAAATGTCAGTTTTTCTGAAATAAATTAATTCATTTTTATTGGTTATTTATTCGTAATAATTAATTAATTCTTAATCAGTTTTTGTTTACTGTAAATAGTTGAAAGTATAAGCTTTGTGAAACCGTATTATAAACGATTTAGAAATATACAGGGTGTTCGAAAATTTAATGTGAAGCATAAACGGTTTTAAAATTTAAAAAAGCTACTTTTTCCAAACGAATTAATTTCTTGTTAAACATTATTTGTTCTTAATTAGTTTTTATGTGCAATAAATAGACAATATTATAAGCTTTTAGAATCCGTATTATAAGCAGTTTATAAACATATGGGGTGTTCGAAAATTTAAAAATGTTGTAACACGTAAAAATGTCAGTTTTTCTGAAATAAATTAATTCATTTTTATTGGTTATTTATTCGTAGTAATTAACTAATTCGTAATCAGTTTTTGTTTACTGTAAATAGTTGAAAGTATAAGCTTTGTGAAACCGTATTATAAACGATTTAAAAATATACAGGGTGTTCGAAAATTTAATGTGAAGCATAAACGGTTTTAAAATTTTAAAATGCCACTTTTCCAAACGAATTAATTTATTGTTAAACATTATTTGTTCTTAATTAGTTTTTATGTGCGATAAAATAGACAATAATATAAGCTTTCCGAAACCGTATTGTAAAGTGCTAAGAAACGTACGGGGTGTTCGAGAATTTAAGATGAAAAGTAAAAAAATTCAAAACCTAGAAGGCTAATTACGTCACAAGTATGGAGCAAGAAAAATACGCATTTGCCAGCAATAATTTGCATATTTAAAAGATAACGCTGTTTATCCAGTACATAACGTGTTATTATTACTGAGTCACACTTGCTTAAACTTTATAAAACCATCAGCTTTTCAACGGGGACTGGCGAATGCGGTTTTTTTTTATTGTGGCCAGAGTTTTTCTCTGCGTTTCACCTCAGGTTTAAACTTGGCATATTTCACTATCAAATCACCACCGCGTGACCGTAAAACCGACTCCGACGTAAGGTTAAATCCAAGAGCAAGCGTTTTGCAACATATCACACACGTTTTGCTGAATTGTTCGACTTATGTAACGTTTGTGAGCAATTTCGTTCGGATTATCCACTTTTTTCCGGTCGCATTTGAAAGTTAGATCGATCTGTGGCATTGCTCGAACCTTGAAATCATAAAACTACAAAGAAATCTAGGAAAAATAATGTGAAATATCGAAGTACAAAATGTGGAGTAAAAATTGTATTTTTTTTTAAAGAAAACTTTTGAGGTACCCAACAAAATATATAAAATATACATTCTAAAAGATACATTTTACCTTGATAATGTTGTTTCCAAGGCTTAAAGTGCAATATACAATTCAAAAAAAACATCTTTATCGAAACAAAGTATTTTTTAATCCACTCATTAATTACAAAAGAATTTTGACTGATTATTTTTTAATGTGCCAGCTTTAGAATCGATGAGCGATCGATATAATAATTGAGAAGCATTATCAATCAAATTTATAACGTACAACAGTACGTATTTTGTTTAGTTTGTTGTTGGAAATTCCTCGTTTAAACCAGTATGGTTCAAGAACATAATTAACCACAAAAATTAATGTAAACAGTAAGAAATAAATATCCTATATTGATACAATCGTATTTATAAATGATAAAACAGCAATAGGGTCACATGTTGAAGTATAATAAAACAATTACGCGTTCGCAAGTCTCAATATTTGAACGGTTTAAATATTTGCAAATTCCCTTTAATAAAAGCACTTGCAAAGCAATTTTCCTTTAGTTTTAATTTGGGGGGGCTTCGAAAATTATTTTTATCTTTAAAAAAATGGCATATAAAGGTGTTGAATTACCTAATAGTATTGTTTATGATAGCAAATATCAACCCGTACAGGTAAAATTACAATAATTTTAATATTTTTATGTGACATGTTTAATAAAAACGCACTCGCTAAAAAAATAAACATATCTCACACAAATCCGTTATAATATGATTTAAACCCAAGATATGATGTCAAACAAAGTTCTCGGTATTGCAAAAAATCCTCATCTAAACCGACTGTAGATAGTGGAAGGCATAAATAGAGAATCTCTAAGATAGAAACTCAGTGTACAGCAATCGATCAAATTTGGCATTTTCGATGTCGAAAATTACCTTTAGACCCGCGAAATAGCCGTTTCCCACCGCGTTATATATGGCTTTAAGGAAAAAAGGCTGCTTTTATAAAGTGCAAATCTACAACATCGAACTGTTCGATCCGTTTACTATAGAATAGATTTTTTAACTTCTCTTCGGATTTGGTGCGAATTCTTCGAAGATGACGAGTTTTAAGAGACCGGAAGGCATAAAATACGCTTTTTATTTGTGCAACGAAGATCACACTGACCCCGTTTGGATCGAACATGGATACAAAAGGGAGAATATACCGAAACAGGTAGAGAAAACCCCATAAAAATTTTCATTAATATTTTCGTATTTCAAACCTTTTTATGGAATCTAAAAGCACTTAATGTACCAAAGAAGACTTTAAACACTTTCACGTGGCTTTCCAACATTCTTCTAACCTCCCTGTGTATAAACTGCACGCAACATACAGCAGAGAACACTTTAAGTTAAGAGATTTTTAAATTGTTTAATGTGCTTTGTAAACGATAAAATTGCAGTGGATAAATTAACTGTTAGTTGTCTTTCGGACATTGTTCTTGTAGCACATTGAAATAGAACCTTCTAAGCATCGTTTCAAGTATTTTTTTTCTCTAAATAATCGGATAAAGGCGATATTCTCAAATTCTCCACAAAAAACGAAAGACATGGAAAATATCAATCCTCTTCCTCAATATGACGACGAACAGAGACAAGAAGACACCGAGTGGGACGAGTTCGAGAGTTTCTTGAAACAAAAACGCAAAAATGCACCCACATTCTACCCATTACCGCCTGAGGACGATTACATTAGCACCTTAGTAAATAAATTTACGTCATTTAGTTATTTTCGATTTTTTTACATTTTTTTCGATTTTCTATCATTTCTAATCGATTTTTCCGCACTTTCTAGATGTACGGCCAGTACAGTCGGCAGCTTGGAGAATTCGCGAAGCTGGAAGGTCTGAAACAAGCGGAGAAAAGGCGCCTGAAAGAGGAAAAAAGGCGAAAAAAGGAGCTGAAGGGCTATCAAGGGAAATTGGCGAAAACCGTTGGATATCTGTGGAAAAACACGTTTGCCAGGCTGGGGGAGGATTGGGTCTTCTTGGCACTCTTAGGAATTGTTATGGCCATCATCAGCTTCGTTATGGATAGAGGAATTTCCATGTGTAACAAAGGTATTGGGCGAAAATTGGCGCAGTCAGTAGGATTTCTAATCTTAACTTAATCATCACTTAAGTGTTTTATAAAAGTGTTTCATAACTTGCTTTGTTTAATTAATTTTAATTAATTCTGAAAAAACTACAGAAGGAAAAACCCTCTAAAAAAGGAAGAAACATGAAGCAACAAAGTAGAGATTTAAAAAAACGCAGAAAAAGAAGAAGAGACAAAGACGAGATTAAAATTGCTACCTGAAATGTTAGAAACATAAAAGGAAGAGAGGAAGAAATAGTGGAAGAAACGAAGAATTCTAAGAAGTGAAAGATTTCAAAAGAACGAAGAATTGGTAGAAAAAACGAAGAAGCTAAACGAACACATAAAGAATTAAAATTTATTAAGAAGAACACTTAAAGAACAAGAAATAGAAAACGAGTTTGTGGAAAAACGGGAACAATTCAAAAACAACAGTTTCGGAAGAGTAAAAGAAGTGCGTGAAGTTCAGAACAAACGAAGAAAAGAAAAGAAGAATACGCCAAAGGGATGTGGAAGAACAAAAGATCAGATGATTCATGCTCATCGGACGATCATACGAAGAATATAAGCAAAAGAAACGAGGTAAAAGAAGAATTAAAACAGCTGAGACAAAGCAAAGAATAGAGCGTGATAAATATGAAAAAGAAGAATAGAAATGTATTAACTGAATGAGGAGAAAATAACAGAAAGATGGGTACGAGACTTTAAAGAATTGGCAAAAGCAAATTACGATAACATCGGGAGAAGAAAAGGAAAAAGAATTACTAGAAGTACACACGAGATAGAAGTGATTAAAGATAACGTAGTATAGGAGTCAATAAAAAAAGATAATGCTTATGGGAAATGTTTGAGAAACACGATAATACAGTATGAAAAATCTTTTAAAAAAAGGTAGAAAAAGAAGAAGATACAAAGACGAGATTAAAATTGCTACCTAAAATGTTAGAAATATAAAAGGAAGAGAGGAAGAAATAGTGGAAGAAACGAAGAATTCCAAGAAGTGAACGATTTCGAAAGAACTAAGAATTAGTAGAAAAAAACGAAGAAGCTAAACGAACACATAAAGAATTAAAATTTATTAAGAAGAACACTTAAAGAACAGGAAATAGAAAACGAGTTTGTAGAAAAATGGGAACAATTTAAAAACAACAGTTTAGGAAGAGTAAAAGATGTGCGTGAAGTTCAGAACGAATAGCTAACGAAGAAAAGAAAAGAAGAATGCGCCGAAGGGACGTGGAAGAACGGAAGATCAGATGATTCATGCTCATCGGATGATTATACGTAGAATATAAGCAAAAGAAAATGGGTAAAAGATTAATTAAAACAGCTGGGACAAAGAAAAGAATAGAGCATGATAAATATCAAAAAGAAGAATAGAAGTGTATTAACTGAATGAAGAGAAAATAACAGAAAGATGGATACGAGACTTTAAAGAATTGGCAAAAGCAAATTACAATAACATCAGGAGAAGAAAAGGAAAAAGAATTACTAGAAGTACACACGAGATAGAAGTGATTAAAGATAACATAGAATAGGAGTCAATAAGAAAAGATAATGCTTATGGGAAATGTTTGAGAAACACAATAATACAGTATGAAAAATCCTTTAAAAAAAGGTAGAAAAAGAAGAAGATACAAAGACGAGATTAAAATTGCTACCTGAAATGTTAGAAACATAAAAGGAAGAGAGGAAGAAATAGTGGAAGAATCGAAGAATTCCAAGAAGCGAACGATTTCGAAAGAACTAAGAAATGGTAGAAAAACCAAGAAGCTAAACGAACACATAAAGAATTAAAATTTATTAAGAAGAACACTTAAAGAACAGGAAATAGAAAACGAGTTTGTGGAAAAATGGGAACAATTCAAAAACAACAGTTTAGGAAGAGTAAAAGAAGTGCGTGAAGTTCAGAACAAACGAAGAAAAGAAAAGAAGAATACGCCAAAGGGATGTGGAAGAACAAAACATCAGATGATTCGTGCTCATCGGATGATCATACGAAGAATATAAGCAAAAGAAACGAGGTAAAAGAAGCATTAAAACAGCTGAAACAAACCAAAGAATAGAGCATGATAAATATGAAAAAGAAGAATAGAAATGTATTAACTGAATTAAGAGAAAATAACAGAAAGATGGATACGAGATTTTAAAGAATTGGCAAAAGCAAATTACGATAACATCAGGAGAAGAAAAGGAAAAAGAATTATTAGAAGTACACGATATAGAAGTGATTAAAGGTAACGTAGCTTAGGAGTCAATAAAAAAAGATAATGCTTATGGGAAATGTTTGAGAAACACGATAATACAGTATGAAAAATCCTTTAAAAAAAGGTAGAAAAAGAAGAAGATACAAAGACGAGATTAAAATTGCTACCTGAAATATTAGAAACATAAAAGG
>JAWQRJ010001490.1:0-15739 GCA_033557515.1 Diorygopyx duplodentatus | reverse complement strand
GTTGTTATTTTCTTTTTGTAATTCTGTAGTTAATACTCTCTCTGACCATGCCTTCCATTCTTTTATACTTCCCACCAGATCCCTGTGTATTATGCATCCTACTCCTGCTGCTGCTCTCTTGCTTTTATCCACTCCGCTGTACATTAATATATGTCCCTCTTCCAGTTCAATGCTAGCCTGATCTTTTTTTTTTGTTTCAGTTATTGCTAGGATTTTCAATCTTGCCTCCACAAATTCCCATTCCAATTCCTTCTCCTTTCCACATATGCTCTTTACATTCCACGTTCCCATAGTCCATTCACCGAATTTCTTCTCCTCCCTGTCGTCCTGTCCATCTCTCATCCATATCTGTCCGTTTCTCTCTATTTTTCCTCCTCTATCCACATTCCTCCTCCCCTCCTTTTCCTCTTCTTCTGCCATCATGTCTCTTGTTGTGTTCATATTCGCTATCAAGTCACTCATTCTCTTTTGTCTCCCTATCTGTTTATTATTTTGTTTCGTCCCGTCACATTCCTTGTCTATTTCTCTTGCTCCTTTTGTCTCGTTTCGCCTGTTCACCTTCTTCGTTTGTTCCTTCATTCGTTTTCCTAGTTCGTCTTTCCGGTTTTTATCTTTACTTTTGTAAAGTGCTTTCTTTAGTGAAATTTTGCGTTCTCGAGATCTCTTTTTTTCTGGCTCCATGTGTACCATTCACCATCCACTTTCAACCTCTGGTATCCCATTTTTGTTTCTTTACCTTGTTCTCTTAACTGTTGTGACCTTTCTCAAATCTCCTTTTGCATTTCTTTTTCTCTCTTTGTTAGATCATTTTGTATGTATATCTGTTTCCCTCGTAGTTTACTTTTCGTCTTCATTACTTCCGCTTTGACTTCCCATGTTTCAACTTTTGCCACCGTAATGTTTTTGTTTCGTCCCAGTGTGAGAATATTGTTCACCTTCGCCTTTACTCCAACCTCCCTCTCCAGGAAATCCTCCATGGCTTTCTCACTGTGTAGATTCATTCCTAGGTAATCCTTGATTACTATATTGTTTTTACTTTCCCTCCTTTCCCTCCAAGCTCCGCTGTTATATTTCTCAGGAGATTCAACACTTCATTTCCTTGTATTTGCTTTTCTTCGCCGGGTGCAGTTTCTGTTGTCATTTGATTTCTCGCTTCATTTATCATATCGCTGGATTTTCATCTTACTACTGTTTTCAAATACAGTCGCTTCCGCTCTCTGTCCCTCTTCCCTTTTTCTCTTGTAGAGCTCTGTAATGCTTCCTACGCTTGCCGTCTGCGCTCTTTTCTCCTCGGTTCCAGTTATCGACATAATATTACTGCTTGGGGTTTTGCCTCGTAGATGGTGCTGTGTGTTCAATTTCTATCGTGCCACACGGTTTTAGTGTAATACCGAAATTTTTCGTACAGTACAAAAGTTCTTAGTTGAATAACTGTACATGTTAAATTTTTAATAAAAGTAGTATTTGCGACAATTACACTTTTATATGTGAATTCTGTTTGACCTGTCTAATTGTCGCAGATATGGAGTTGAACTGGATGAAAATTATAGAGGAGAGGGTAAAAAGAAATGGAACATCGAAAATAACAAATTATAGTGTAGAATCCCACAAGTTGATAATGGAAACAATTGAGGACTGTGTAAGCAAGCAAGAAGTCAAAGTTAAAATAGAAAATCTTATAGACAGCAATAAACAAATTCATGCACCTTTACTACAATCGACACCACTGCTTCCAGTAGTGACTCCAAACGACATAATTGAAACGAAAGAAGTGCATCTTCAAATCCCAAAAGTGGGTTTGAAAAAAGTACAAGCAGAGAATGTCGAACCGAATAACGATCTAATGATGTCCTTGAATCCAAACTTGTACGTACCGCTCAATATAGTTTTGTTCAAGAACATGCAGGAAGAACGAAGTATCCAAACGGATCAGATGAACGTTCTCGTGGATTGGCCGGGTGTCAAAGAGATTATGAACCTCTACCACAAGCACGCTTATGGTAAGGGTCATAATTGAAAACAGTCGTTATACGCGGACTATAGCATGCTCTGGTTTCAGCACGATCCATTGAGATCAAGGCGCTCAGGAGCAGATGTGCTATGTTAAAAAAGGAAATGCAAATGAAAAAGGATGAGATGAAGTATCTCGAAAGGAGACAACGAGACTTGAATTCGAAAAAGTTCCTCTCCGATAAAGAGAGGGGCAACCTACAGACTGCTGTCGACCACTTGACCAAAATAATAAAGTCATTTAGGTAGCAGTAATGGTTAATAGTTTTTATTCGAGAAATATACCAATTTTTTATTACCATTTTATTTTTGTTAATTTTAATCATTTTTATAATTCCTTTTTAATTGTTGAATTGATTACAAAGGATTGTCGTGGAATTTAAAAGTAAATAGAGATGGAAACAATTGACTGTGATCATCAAACTTGTACTGAACGAAAAGGACATTTAAAAAAAAAGCGAGAAAGTATTATTGAAAATTATATTGTTTTCTTTTTTTAGTTTGTTAATTTATTCATTAAAGATCAACAATTTTTTTTAAAATAATTTGTTGAGCATATTGTACGAAATGTTGACAAGATCCGAATTACGAAATTGTATATGTAATCTAACACCTTTTTTTTCTCTTTTGGTATGTCTTTATTTTATAAGTTACGGGTTATTAGTTAGTTAGAAGAGTGGTGTTCACTGATTCTGTGATAAATACAATTTTAGTAACCTTGACGTAAACACTGTTTCTAGCATGACAACTTAATAAATGTACAGAACATGTCATTCACTGTGTTTGTTTTTTCTCCCACTAGTTCTGAAGATTTCCTGCTCATTTTAAACCTAGTACCTGGTTCAAAAAACAGTTTTATTCTCTTATATATACACATACATATATACAAGATTAGCTTGTTTAATAATATTACATTTGCAGAAGAAGGTGTCAAAAGGAAAAGATGGTAATAAAAAGTTTATTGAATTCTGAACGATTTATTCGAAAAACTTTCTTATATTTTTTCCGTCGATATATTTATGCAAAGTACATTCTGTAACATCAAATAATAATATGTATCCTTACAATAAGAAATTAAACTGCAGTTAATTTACACCTAGCTGTATTTGCAATCTTAAGCGTGTCTAATAAATAATCTTAAGTTAAAGGGGATCAAAGGATTATTTAAGAGCACAAAAGGACTTAACTATAGTTGTATCAGTTGAAATTGGTATGCGAATCACCATCGAAGTACATTCGAGATCAATTAACAATCTAAAAAGTTGGCCGCCATCAGTAGCTCGAGCGCGATCTCCGGGGCAATAGGAAACTCGGGAATTTCCGTCGAACTGTTGGTGTATCGTACTTTGTAAGTAAAATACATGCAGACTTTTTGTAATACGTGCGATCTGGGAAAAAAATCAACTTGAGGTAAGACCTAATTCAAGTAGAGATTGAAAATTACATTGATTTGTTGTAAATTGAGTTGCCTACAAATTAGTTATCAATTTTGACGTTTATGTAACTTAGGTTGGTTGATTTCATATTTAGGGTGAAACATTAATGCGTGTATTGTGTATCATATATACACAATACATACAAATATGCATTGTGTCGTATTTATTTTGGATGGTCCATCATTTCAATTTTAAAGCAGAACTTCCTGCGGATTTTCGATTTCCTCAAGTCAAAAGACGATATCGCAACTTTAGCTTTTGTAATGATCGATCAGATTTTTAGGTAGAGTTTTAGTAATCTATAAGGATAAAGATTTATCAACAATACTTTCAAACTGATTTTTTCATATGAATGAACATATGATGAGATACAAGTGAAAGAAATGGTCATTAAATCTTAGGTGCAATCTATTTTTTTTGCTGTTAATATCTTATAGATTCATATTTTAATTTTACCTTTTTTACAAAGTATTAACTGGTCTGTAATAGTTCAAAGGGTAAAATCAATAACTTAAAAAATTTTCTCGGATGTCCACTTAGGTCTCTTCAATCAAGCAATAAGATTGTTGACACTTACGGAATTTCCCTAAAGTTTACTTCGTTTGCCTCGTTCTCGGCAAATTGTCCCGGTCCGCTGAGCATAGCCTTGATGGTGCCCGAAGTGAGTGCATGTTCCCTCTTCACTATAAACTCGTGCCCGTCCGAAGAAATCAGCTTTACATACATTGCGTCGGGGCCTTCGCAGCCGCCGTATACCCTTTCCGTTTTTTCTTCGATTTCGGTCATTTTGGCTTTTCAAGTTTCTGAAAGGGCGTTTGAACGGTTCTAGTTAACAATTACGCCGATGTTTCGTCTTATTTACTTACATAAATCACACAACAAACGAATATGCTGAGTGGTTGTCATCAACCACGAACTGTCAAACATGCACTGAAGTTAGCCGCATGAGCTGCATATCCATCTAATTTATTTTGGTAATTTTTGCAATTTACGCGATAAGTGTGAACGTTCGAAATTTACTTTCAGTCGAATACGGTAAAAGAACGATTGGAAATAGCTTTGATACACAACTTTGTAAAAAAAGGGTTATCAAAAAGTTTGACGTATTCAATATAGTGCTTATACGGAAATCCGCTAGATGGCGGTTCATTTTCAGAAGAGCAAAAAAATGTCATGACACGGTGGTTTGAAAACTTCCAAAAGTGATTTCTCCTTGGATTTTTATTACTTGCTTATGAAATTATGGAAATAGGGGTATGCAGGTGTTATTTACGTTCGTGTTATCTGGGAAATTGTTGTACACAAGTGTTAGGCGTAAGTAACCTATTTTCATTTTCTATATTTCATATTTTCCCTCATATTCTGCACCCTTTGGTTTCTTCTCCCTACTTATGTTGTTGCTGTTTTGATCCATTTCCTGGTTTTCCTTTGAATACTCTTCATTTGATTCGAGTAGCTATAATCTTCCTTCATTACATACACTGCTCCTATGTTTATTACCGCGGATATATCTTATTCTTGCATTTCCCGTATTGCAACCCCTTTTTACCTCTGAAGGACACTCCACGTTCTTTCTTTATATTTTTTTTACTGCACGTAGGAGAAGGGCCACATTTATGTTTCTAAAACCTATGGCTTACGTTGGTTTTGACTGCTTTAAATAAGTCCTTCAGCAATCTTAAACTATTATTAGATTTCTACAGACCACCTGCAGTATTTTATTTTATTCTACTTTGTTGTACGGAAAAATTATTAAGTGCAGTGGAACGTCTTTAATCCGGACAATTAAATGTAGGAGGGTTGGCCGGATTACTCTATGTTAAAACACATCAATGTTTAAAATCTGCAAATTACATTGCAAAAAGAAGATTTTTGGAGACAGATTCTACGAAGAATTGTATCCACAATAAAATTTCTTGCAAGTTTGAACAGTGCTTTTAGAGGCAATAGTGAGACTGCAACATCTTCGAGAAAAGGCAATTTTGACTGTTTAGAGTATTTGCGGGAATATGACGATTTATTAAAGCTGCACTTGATAAAGTATGGAACTTTTGTAAATAATCGCCGATTCTGTTGTGGCATACATTGTAGAGTATGAAGGATAGTATCCTGATAGAACTCAACCGAACATAAATTTTTTTCGATGTTTATTGAAATAATGGTTTTCGCAAACTATCAAATTAAATTTGTACTAACACTTTCCAATTTAACGATAAAGTTGGGTTCATTCATTTCACCTTTTATTTTGTTTACAGAAAATAATAAAAATAGGCATATATATTCAATAATTCTCACTATTTCTGGTACATTTAATGGTCCTACTAAATCAACGTTGAAAATGTTTGTAAACATGATCTTCTTCTTCAACCAGATTGGTAATTTCGACATGTGAAATCAATAACTCTATTACTGGGTGTGAGCTGGAAAATAATGTATGTTTAACAATTTAATTTGGCCCTTTTATGATCTTAAGCATAGAATGACATAAAGTATACATTTTTTAATAACAATAATGTTTCTTTTCTTATAATTTATAATTTCTTATAATTATAAATGCAAACATATAATTATAAATACAAACAGAAACAACAAACGCACAGTTGTTGTACCTTCGCTTTCCACTCAACATAGATACAGATTTTTCACTTACTCCTACATATCATTCTTGAGGAGGATAAGTTTAATATTTTGACTTCTTCCCCTTATTGAGGTATTTAAAGTGTAAGCAAAAAAACGTAAATATGAACTCCCTAGAAAAAAGGAAAGTAGAAATGCTTGATCATTTTTATTATGAACACTAATCAATCCATCACGACTCCTGCCCATAAAAATTCTCAACCCTCAAATTTTTTTTTTGAAATTTTATGTATTTGTGAGCAAACGGATTTTTCATTTAGAATTATCTATCATCTAGAAGCCAGAGCTGGGTAAGTTGCATATTTTTACTTAGTCTTCCAGCAGACATATTAAACCTTAAAGTTCTCTTACAACTAAACCTTAAAGTTCTCTTAGAACTTAAACCTTAAAGTTTTCTCTACTGAGAAAAAGGCGGAAAGCAGGAAATGTGATAATTTTTCGAGCACCAATTGCACAGTATTTTATTTAAGTGTCAAGTATTTTTGTTCAATGAGATATTTACGAATTCTAAAGATATTAATACCCAACAAAAAAAAAGTAAAAATCATAGATATCATAGATAATAATACTATTTTTTTGCACTATCATTAGCATTTTTATAAAATAGGGATAAAGGTGAACTTTATTAAACTTATTTTATATAAACGTTTAATTTGACAGCTGTCTACACTATTCACTTATCCCACATGTGCTGTAAGTTGTATTATCCAGTTTATACGATGCACATAATTGTGATCGTAGAAAAAAACAAATGTAAGTTGCTGTACTAGCAACTTACTGTTTATATCAACAATGTGATTAAGTAAAGAAAATTAATGTAACTAAAAAATATTTATTAAAAATAATAAATGTACAATACAATAATAATAATTGAGGGTGTATATCATAGATTTTTTGACGCATTTTTGACAAATTCTGATTCTGAATTTAGAAATTCAGATTCATTTTGTGAAGTTTTTGTAAGGAAATGAAATATTTTTCAGAACATGGTATTAGTCCTTAGCTTTAAAATCCATTTTCGATTGCCGCTGTCATTTTGAGGCAAAATTAGAAGATGATGATCAGGCTAATGAAGGCAAGATCAAAACCACCTAAAAATCACTAATTTTTTTAATGTTGTCTGATTAGATGTTCGTTCGTTTCACTTTATGATACTTTTGAAAAGTAATAGTATTTTGCTCAGAAAAACGTATTGTCTCGATATGTTCTTAATGTTTTATTTAGTATAAATAAATATGTTTATCACTTCTTCGTTTGTGAAATATGTGTAGTTGTCTCGCGTAAGGCAGTAACAGTAATTTGCTAGCATATTGTATATAGTTATAATTTGTTAGCATATTGTATTATTTATAGCATATTATAGCTTTCAAACCCTAAATATTTCATTAGTCCAGTCACATTTGCAAAACGTTAACAATTCATGTTGTGAAAAAAATTCAACAAGTATCAATCCTGAACATCATTTCTTCCAGCATTTTGAGATGGAGACGGAATAACATCAGGCCCGTTAGGGACAGGTTTTGTGACAGAAGAACATCAGGATATTTTAGTTGGTATTTATTTTTTATACTAAATCCATCCACTTTCCATAAGCATTTTTCCTCATGGAACGTGAACAATCCTCATGCGATTAGGCAATGAAAATAACGTAGAAATGCAACTATTGCAAACTGGATAAGAACCCAAGTTTGCTTAAGATTTTTTTGTTTTATGCTAAAAATAATTTACTTTAACCGATTCCCTAATCTTCTATCATTGTTTTTCTAGAGTATACCTACCACAAATGTAACAAAATTTGTCAGGATGATTAATGCAAACTCGTTTTGACATTTTTTCTTTGTAAAAAAGAAATAATTTTCTTAAAACCGAAATAATTACAAGTTGAAAAGAATTGATTGAAATGTAGCACTAAAAGGAACTGTTGACAAAAAATATTGTGCTGAAAAGAACCTTCTGCAAAACTGAAATCCCACATATCTCATATGCCTTAAAAAGTCATACAGCGACAATTGGAACTATATTACAAAGCTGAAAAAAAAGCTGTTTTTCGAAAGAAAAGATTTCACAGAATTTGCCAAGATGACGTGCTAAGCTTATTAAGTAAAACTAATAACATTTCATTAAACCTTCATTAGTCGCATTACTTTTTGAAATGCCAGTAGTTGCTTCAGTCTCTAAAAACCGATAATAAAAAATTTCTGGACTTTTACTTTGAAAAATATATTTGCTTACACTCACACATCTGCCGTTTATTTTCAGAAACAGACATGAAAAAGATATGTATAAAATGTTTAAGCATACATAATAAATATGCTTAAATATTTTATACATATCTTTAGAATTAATAGTTTTCCAACAAAATATCTCGGGGCTAAACTTCGTGGAGCCAAAAAATCACAAAATTTATGGTTTTTTCAGTTTTTTGCAATTTTTGTGTACTCTATCCCATGACAAAAAGAAACACCATGAAATTCTCTACAAATTTCATTTGTACAACTTTTTTCTGAACGCATTACTAAGCGCACTACAGCTCTCTGAATATTAGACTTTTTTCCAACTATGTGGAAAATCAGAGAAATCAACTTTTGACCCAATTTATCCTTCATTTTATTCTCTTTAATGTAACTTGTCTATATTATAGGTAATTGCAAGATGTCAATAATAATTAATTGCAACGGTAACATTGTAAAAAAGACATTGTGAAAAATTGTTTATTTAGAACTTAAAGAGAGAATATTAATAGCAAGTATTTATGTGCATGTAAGTAAAAATTATGTACATTCACATTGTTATTATACAGTAGCAACGTCTGGTGCGCTTGCGGGTTGATGGGCCTGATTCGTCAACGTCATCTTGAGCAGACGAGCATTTTGCTTGTTCTTCATTGAGTCTGTCGTGCCATCATGAACATGGTCGTCAAAGTTATCGTCGTTGTTGGTTTGGTTGATGGTATATCAGACATCAGCTTCATCATCTTCTTCTTCTGAGATAATAATGTCACATACATTTTCGCAGTTGACCCCGTTACAGTTTTTGCAAACTGCTGAGCACTTCAGGCTTGATTTTTGACATAAACGTGCCTTGCTGCACCCCTTTTTACAGCTCCATGAAACAACATGCAGCAAGGATTCAGGTGCTTGGTTTTGAGACATTTTAATTGGCTGAAGGAGACCGTTAGAGCTGCGAACCCACCAAGAAACAGATTTTTGTGTTTGTATGCCAAGGCCGTCATGATCACGAGAATGTCAATGTCTTCTTCAACAATTACGACACTTTCAGAAGTTTGGGTCCTTCAAATTGCTGAGGTTGCAATCATGACATCAGCATCTTCTTCTGCCTGGTCACCTTGAATTTTGCAATTTTGAAATTCTGTTTTAAGCAACGAAATGAGGCGGTTCTTGTTTCTATCTTTGGCCAGAAATTTGTCCTGAGGAATTCTGTTTATCATGTCTGCTGCAACTACGACTTCAGTGGGAGTGTGCGTTCTAGATCCAACTTTTTCAGTGTTTTTTTTTCCACTCTGTTCTCCGACGGAATATACTGCCGGAAATGTAATTCCAAATATCTATAGGCTCTCTGATTAATCTTGTTGGCAACTTAGAGGTAAACGCGTAACGTAATTTTCTTGTTTAGTGCGCACATTATTTGAGCACATATCTTTCATCCTTTTCGTTACGTTATTCTTTCCGAGATAGTAAAAACTGCTCTATTGTGCATCTTCGTCTTTCAAATCACTTACATCTATCTCTACAATATCTTGCTCCATTTTTTTTCATCTGTTAGGATGATCAACCTATGAAGATACAAATGCTTCGGTCTCAAGCACCGAAATAATTAATACAAGCCGTTGAAGTGCACTAATGCGGTACAACTGGCAGTTGGCAAATCAATACATGAAGGTACTGGTGGACAACGCCAAAGGTCGGTGCGTTACACGTCGGTCTCGCACACCGGGTGCGACTAATGAAGGGTTGAAAAGATTATAGATTTAGTAAAAACAAATCAATAAGACAAATAATTTAGTTCTCTTCATTGTTGTTTGGGGATACCTTTTTGAAATAAAAAAAATCTTATTAACCATTCATCTCAATGTATACTTTAAATTTATTCCCTGAAAATGTATAATTTTTTTCTCGGCGAATTTGATAAAGTTACTTTGAATTTCTTATTTGTTTGTTGGCATTATTTAGTTTAATTAATACGAAAAATGATCAATAAAACAATTTTTTTTGAAAACTACAGATTAATAGATATTTATTGACAAAAAGTACATATCACACTTTCAATAAGTTGAAAATTAATTAGATTATAATTTATATTCAATAGCTGCTATAACTACGTACTTATTTCATAATATTCTAAACATATTCTACCCTAAAAGTTTAGATCACTGTTATCTATCGATAGACATCTTCTAATTAATATATTTATAATAGCCGCTATTTAGATACAGACACACACAAGACGAATAATAATTTTTGTACAATTCTTTTTCATTTTTTCCTGTTTTGAACTTAGAGTATTGATATAGTGCGTCATCTAACATCGAAGAGAATAATCTGTATAATTACGTAAACAAAAACACATGCATATTACACAATAGATTTTACTAATCACTCTACTCTCCGTTCGGGAGAACTAGTTGCCGATTCTCGGCCCAGCGAGTTACACGACGCCTCACACGAGTTCTCGCATATTAACCTCTGACGTTCTCTGTACATAGACACCCGCATGTTCTCTGTCTGATGGTACTGACATAATTTTAACAGTGCAAACACCGCTAGAGCCACCCATATGGTAAATGAACCCCATCCACCAAACTGTAAGTAAAATAAATTTATGTTTTCCTCTTTTTTTGTTATCCCCAACAGTTTATGTAAAAAAAAAATTGAGCAGAATGTATGATAAAAAATGTTTTTGCAATCCTAACAGATCTACAGAAAAATAAAACACATGTATGGGCCATACCGTATAGTAATATTATTACCTGTGCCGTTCCAAGTTGGACATAAAAACCATCAGTTCTAATTCCATCTTTGTCATCGATGTTTTGACCCGCAGCTGCTTCACAGCTAAGAAAACGATGATTGTTAGAGATATTATTTAATTTTCTAAAAAATCGATTTAGATAGGTCTCAACTTTTAAAAAACTCAGTTTATATGTTTTTTGAGCATTGGGAAATAATAGTTTGTGGTAAGAACGATTTGACTTTTGATCACACGATGGCGCTGCCAGTATTATATGTGAAAGGGACGTTTTGTTTTTTGAACCGAGCGAGCTTGGTCTATCACTACCGAATTATTATTTAATAGTTCAAAATGGACAATTATCATCTCTAAACACTGAAGTTTTAATTTAATTGTATATAAAACAATAATTTTACAACTAAAATCATTTATAGTGTGGTTAGACCTGTCAAATTAAAAAATATCTAATTTAAAATTTACTTACGATGGGAATCTTTCCACCATAACATCACACCACGATATGAAACCCAGCGTAATCATTAGCGCTGCAATAATTGCCATTGCTGCCAACCATATACTAACAACGACGTCTATGAAAGCTGAAAAGAAACTGCTGTCTATGCCTTTGATTAAAAACCTTGCCATTCTACAAAATAAGAGGTGCTAGCGATTTTCTTAAGTTACACAAACATGCAAACCTGTAAATTTGAATTGATGATATCAGAAACAATATAACCCCAACGAATATGGTGTAATTGCAGTAACCTTGAGAGGCCCAGTCGACGATTAATTGGCCATCCGTTTCTTGCCAACATCCCGTGGAAAAGAGTAAACAATGACCTCTAAAAGAGTATTTTCGAAAGAATTATTAGCCCGCTCTAAGGATATTACGTTTTGTACATACTTAAATTGGTCTTGATGCAAACTCATCGGAATAAGTATGCACAGGGATACTATTAGTGCTATAACATAACCTGTGAGTTGACTTAACAAAAGTATGTTGTCCAGCCCCATTGCGACCGATGCTGACGCTACTTATCACGTAAAATTAGTTTATGATTTGAAAACATAATAAATGAATCAGAGTTCGACAAAGTTCTTTTGACAGTCGAGCTGCCAACAAAAAAAAACAGCGTTAAATGTCCCTAACGGTTTGATAATAGAACTAAAGTATAAATAAAATTTTTAGATAATTTTTTGCATCGTTTTTGTTTCCTTCCATTTAAAAAACCCAACCTAAACATCAAATTTCCATTATTAATAATTCGCAATTCAGTAATTGTAGTTCGTAGTCTTTGCGCGTTTCGGTAAATTCTGTTAGAATGGTTGGCGACTCGACGAACTAGACGGAACTTTCAGTGTCATCTAGCGAAAATTCGCTGAACTATTCAGTTCTCTTAACGTCCGCTAGATGACGCCGCATTTCTGTCCGGTTTGCGTCTGCGCTAAATTAGAGATCCCAGGCGATTTGGTTAATAATTGGCGCCATCTAAGGGAATTTTGTTGAACTATTCAGTTCACTCGTTATCCGCTAGATGACGCCGCATTTTCGCCAGGTTTGCGTCTGTGCTAACTTGGGACCAAAGGTCTGCGACTTGGCTAATAATTGGCGCCATCTAAAGGAATTTTGTTGAACTATTCAGTTCAGCCATTGTCCGCTAGATGGTGATTTTGTGCGGTTAACTTGATGCCATCTAGCGGGAATTGGGGGAACACTTTAGTTCAGCTATTGCCCGCTACCCAACCCAAGGTTTGCGACTTGGCTAATAATTGGCGCCATCTAAAGGAATTTTGTTGAACTATTCAGTTCACTCATGGTCCGCTAGATGACGCCACATTTTCGCCCGGTTTGCGTCTGTGCTAAATTGGGACCCAGGGTGTGCGACTTGGCTAATAATTGGCGCCATCTAAGGGAGTTTTGTTGAACTAGTCAGTTCAGCTATTGTCCGCTAGATGGTGGTTTTGTGCGGTTAACTTAATGCCATCTAGCGGGAATTGGGAGAACACTTTAGTTCAACTATTGTCCGCTACCGATAGTTTGATCGTTGACCGCACGATGGCGCTGCAGGATGAATTTGTCGGCAATAGCTCGGCCTACCGGGTCCTCGAAATAAAATGCAAACATTTTCTCAGTCAATATTTCTTTCTTTATTCCATCATCAGACATTAATAAAATAGTAATACTAATAATAAAATACTAGCAGTACTAAACGTTACTATCTCCATAAAAATAATAACGAAATTATCACAATACTCTCGGTTCACTATAACGACGTCTTAACACTCGAATGTGATGTTTGACAATTAATCCAACCGGTGAAAAACACTAATATGTGTCATACAATATAATATATAGATTTATTTTCGTATATACATATACGATTCATACTTAAACTTACGGCTACAAACTACCTGGTTATAAAATAAATATTTTGCATTGATATCATGACTTAGGTAGTATAAATCTGTATTACAGTTAAACTGACTATTGTCAAAGATTTTGGAAAGGCCCCACGGCCGTTCCGTTAGAACACAGACAAATACCACGTGCGTACCTTAAGTATTTTACACAGTAAAAAGGTGGAACTAATAAACGCAACCTCAATATGAGATCGCTCCGAACTAAACTCTGAGCTACTACTCATGTTATTAGACAATACCTGTACTTGTACTCATCGACGAGAGAAATAATGCAACTCGATATGCACTTTTAGGGCGAGACGGCATTAATTCCCTATTGCGTTATCACAAAAAAAATTATTATTCACAGTAAACTTAAAACAACAAACTTCTTCCTCGTTTTTCGATGACTTTTTGAAGTGTAAGGATCAAAGTGGGGTCGATTAGTGGTGTAAGTCTGTTGGCAAATACACCTTCTCCGATTGTTTGATATCGGCACGACACAAAGGGCATCGGTCGCATTTTGATGCACAAAGTGAACACGCAACGATATGGGCACACGGGAAGAATGCTGTGTTGATTTGGTTGTCCATACAAATTTTGCAGGTCATAGCATCTAATATTCTTGTTAATCGCTCGTGGGAATCCTGCAATGAACAATAAGAAACTAATAGAAAATAATCTACAAAAACAAATATAATTAAAACAAGAATGGAAATGTTTGAGATGAATGTCAAAAACATAGCTTCAGAGTTCTAGTAACTGTTAAATCCCAAATTCTTTAAAATCAATTATATTCAAATAAGCCAATCGCGGTATTTTATACATCTAGGGGGGACTGTAAAGGGTCCGCAGGTTAACCTCAATATTCAACTCCCATCACTTACCGATGCAAATCTGTATATCCGATGCAATCTAATACAAATCTGGTTATTCTAGTTATTTTTCTTAAACTAATAGGTTCTTTAAATGGTCCTTCAGGTGTTTTGTCAATTTTATTTGCGGTCATGATAATTGTAAGCATTACCAAAACGCTAAGCTTAGGTTTAATTTTTATTTCTTTTGATTAAAAAATATAACTTATTATTTTTCTATGTTTGAGTATTCGGATTTTAAAATGGAATATACATATTTTATTTGTACGTTAAAAGTTATTGTTGTTTTTGAAGTTAGGCGGACATCAAATACAAACATACGATGAACAAAGTATTTTCCAATAACAACAAACACCGTTCCAATATTTTTTTTAAACTAGTGTTTGGTGTTAAAAAAATCACACTGGATTTTTACCGATTTAATTTTTAGGAGCACTAACTTAAATACTACGGGACAACATTTTTTCATGCATCGTCATAAAAAAACCATCAAAGAGCTTTATGAAAATGGTGGTAAAAACGGGAACGGGATAAACGGGCATTGATGGCGATTTATATATAGTTTTACCGCTCTAATAAAACGCTTTTAGAGTCTTTAACGTTCGCGGAAATTATAGGTAATTATAGGTGAACACTGGTTGTAATGCGGTTAAAGTTAATGACACCGATTAAAATTTCCATATTGGTATTTCCAATACTATTGATTGATTGTCTACACTATGTGTGTTTAAAAGATATTAAGCACACTGTTTCTTTTATACACTATACTAGTTTGGACAAAAAAATATATTCTGGTTAGCTTATTTATAATAGCTATGCTCCTTAAGCTAGTATTTGTTTTAAAAAGTAGTTTAGTATTTTGTTTTTCTGGAAAGTCTTAAATGTGCCTCTAATTTATTTAAAATGTGTGAAGAGAAAAGTACTTCATCTACTGGATATAAATCAGAATATCTTTTAACAAAAAACTACTTAAATACGGAAAATTACTATAAGCTCTCGGAGCTAATGGAACCATTAAAACATCTTTTTGACATAAGTTTGTGTAAATGTAATGAAAATTGTACCTGCAGTAAGATCGAAAGAGTCAGTGACGTATAATGAATAATATCATTGGATTATTAGAATATAAATGGTTATGAAATTCAACGTGAACAGATCAAAGAAATTGTATAGAATTTATCAAAGATCAAAGGACTAACAAGGAAAGTGTCACACACCGATTTCGATGCAATTTGGTACAGCGATAGAATGGATAAAAATAAGGTTTACGTATGTTTTTATACGTTTTTTAAACGAAAACTGTTATCGAAATGTGGTAAATGCAAGCTGATATTCATTTTTAAAGACCTTTCTTTTGATATATCACACATATACTAGCAGGTTAAAAGGGGTAAACTACCCCTAGTTTTTTGG
>JAWQRJ010001489.1:0-15746 GCA_033557515.1 Diorygopyx duplodentatus | reverse complement strand
CATCTAATTTATATAATTTTGCAAAATGTATGTGCTTTCTTTATGTTTTTTTGCATATGATAATGCTTTTTTTGCGAAAATCGATATGCTTTTTAGTCGCCTTTTCCACTATTTTTAATGCTTTTTAATCCGGACTCTACTTATGAACAAATGCACCCGAGAGAAAAAACATCATTTGTAACATTAAAAATTAAGCCCCATTCTTCTAATTCTTTCTGCTTTGTTTAAAATCATAAGGAGGGCCTAAGAATGTCTTAAGAAAGGAATGGCTTTGCACTGGTATGGGTTTCAAACAACACATCCATTGAGTTGAAAACAACAAATATTCTAACAAAATATTATGCAGTTAACATCTAGTTATACCGAAACCAAAATATATTTTTGTATATACCAGGTGCCCCTCTGATGTAAAAGTTTCAGGGAGAAATAAAATTGGAAGATGATAACGCCAATGTCGAAAAAGAGCGATATTTCCATTATCTAAAATTATATTTCGAAGCGAAATTATGAAGCGCTTTATGTGGTATAATTTATATTTAAAACATCTTAACAATAAACTAATTTGGCTACTCTAGAACTTCAGTATCTTCACAAAGAAAATTGGGCTTTATTTCAACTTTTTATTCGCAGTCATATAACTGGATTTTGCTTTCGGACTATTTCGATAATTTGCAAAAGATAAATGCTCTGTAGGAAGGGAAGATTTTTTTAGTTAAATCGTGATGTAACTTACCTCTATTTTTGCGAACCTCAGCTAACTTATTGACTATTTTCATTACAAGGTTTGGTGGTTTATGTTCTATAACTTCATATGGGTCGTTATACACGGTGTCCGGCAGGTAGATGTAGATATTTTAAGGAACGTTAAGGGGGTTCGTTATGAATATTCTGGGCCACATATGCTTATATGCAAAGTGCCATGGTTTCAGAGATATTGGCAACATTGTGCTTTTTTTAAATATAACACCCTGTATATTATTACTTTTTTGGGTTCCTTATGGAATTTATGGTCTATTTTATTAAACATACATATGTCCTAAGTCGCACCGTTTAGAAGTTATTTCTAAAATGGATTCGGGGGATTAGGTGAGAGAATAATCTAATTGTAAGTATTTGTGAAATAAAACAATAAAAATAAGTGCGCTAAAAGACATAGACTGTGTTTTATTTGACCTCCAACCGTTTCCAAGGGGCTTAAACACAATTTTGCCAATATCTAATTCTTTCACCTAACCCTCCCGGTTAGGTGAGAGAATTGGTTCTTGGCAAAATTGTGTTTAAGCCCCTGAATTAAGAGTCTGTGCGGTTGGAGGTCAAATAAAATACAGTCCATGTCTTTTAGCGCACTTATTTTTATTGGTTTATTACACAAATACTTAGAATTAGTTCATTATCCCACCTAATCCCCCCCGACCTATTTTAGAAATAACTTCTAAACGGTGCGACTTAGGACATATGTATGTTTAATAAAATAGGCCATAAATTCTATAAGGAACCCAAAAATGTAATAATATGTAGGGTGTTATATTAAAAAAACACAATGTTGCCAATATCTCTGAAACCATGACACTTTGCACATAAGCATATGTAGTCCAGAATATTCATAACAAGCCCCCTTAACGTTCCTTAAAATATCTACATCTACCTACCGGAAACCTGTATAAAGTTTCTAAGTTACTACCCACACAATTTTTTAAAAGTATCTCCTTGTTCCTATTTTATTTATACAGTTAACTTGGTTTGTCTTTTACCATACCAACCTAGAAGAGTCCTATAATAATTTATTTCTAATGAAGCTCTCCTACTTAGTAGACATATTCGAAAAACTTAATTCACTTAATCTTTAACCTCAGGGAAATAATAAGTGAAAGGGTCAACGCTTTTTGGAAGAAAATACAGTTAGAATGTTAGTTAAAATGCATAGTTAAAATGCTATCGTTGTGATTATATGTTTGCAAATTTAAATTTGACCCATAATTTTTGACCACGATGTAGATTTGGCTTAAAATGTTTTATGGCTGAAACTAGTTCTACAACCTCCTTTTCGATACTACAATGATAGGCTATCGGTTTTTCATCACCACTTGAGAGTACTGCACCGACTGTATTTCCAGAAGAACTTATTTTTAATATAGAACAGTAATTGTCTGAAAAATCTGAATAAAGATACTTCTTAAACATTTTTTGTCCAATTAAACTTTTCATTTTTCCTTGGTAATTGGTAAAAGCGAAATTTGGAATGAATGTAATTTGCAAAAGCCACGAACTGTTTGGTTTCTTAAGATTCCAATTGCAGTTTCCTCATCGCCTGCTTGTGAAAGAACCTACTAATAGCTGTTCAATTTTTTGACTGAATTCGTTTATGGATTCATCACTACTTTGCTTTGCCTTATTTACTTGTGTGCACAGTGTCGATAGTGATTTTTTTGTGATAAAATGTTTCTTCAAATGATGCATTAAGTATTTTAATTTTGGCATTCTCAGATAGTCGTGTTTTGAGCTACAGTGCCAACAATTTGTACCCTCTTCATCTAACAGACAACAAACCTGCTGGGGTTTTCAAAAATCAAATTTTTACGACGTTTATGACGTTTTACGCCAGCGAGGGAACTATTTAATAACCTAGCTTCTAATGTTTTACTCACGTCATCTATAATTTTTGTAATAGAAACTGTGTTTGATTTTGTTTCCGTTATTATCTTATCCTCGTGATGTCTATTATTAAAGTGGTTTTTCTGATATAAATTTCTGGCTTATATTTATCTAATTTTTCAAACTTACTGAGTTTTGATGATCTCTTCTTTCACCTCTTTTGATAGCTGTTTTCCCATTTTTTTATATCTGCACATATTAATGGATAATTAATTAACTGCATAGTAAACAAAAGAATGGTGTAAAGTATGCATACTTTGCTGATCACTGAATAATCCTAATTTCTTACAATACTCATCCTTATTACCTATAAATGCTGACATCAGCATACAAAGAAGCAAATTTGAATTTATTTACGGTTAAAACGTAAGCATAAAAAATCGAAAATACCATTGATAAAGTCTTTAATTTTAATAACATTTATGCTATTTTTCAGCACAAACATCAGCTCTCTATACAAAATGTGCACTTACATTTCCATAGAAAATATCGTCAGTTATAATACATGAAATTTTCTTAACTTGCGTTAAGCTTAGAGCGTTTAGCTTTAATTTCAAGTCGTCGCAACGCTGGGTTAATTGTGCATACTAAGCACAGGTTACAAAAACAACAATGTTTCTCCTCGGGAAAAGACCGCATTCTCGCATCGATCGCCTTCAAGGTGGCATTTTACATCGTTTTCATGGCGTCTCATTTTTAAAAGGCTCATTTTACGACCATTAAGCTCTACACGCGTCTAGTTCTAAACGATTTGATTTCATATAATAGTGCAACATTCTCTTGAGTTTGTAAACTTAGTTTGAATTGAGCAAATCGTTCTTCTAAGGAGTTATACCAATTTGCTTAACGACATATTCCTGAGTTTATTTTATCTCTGAATATACAGCATACAGCAAATAGTACAAACCACAGGAATGCTAAATTTAGAAATTAGAATAACATTAAATGGTTTGACAAGATTAGAAAATAAGATGAAATATCTGATTTATTTTCGGTCTCGTTGAACTAGTTTTATTAACCTTGGTCTTTCCTTGTTATGGACGACTTTTGTGTCATTGTTAAAATATGTGTACGTGAAAAATTGTTCGTTTTAAATTGTTTCTATTTTATTCTGTAAAGTTCGATTAATTGTTAGTTTAAAAAAAATTTATGTGTGTCGATTCCTTAATGAAACATTTTCCGTGCTTGCAAATTGTAAGTATTTTTATATTCCTCTGCAGTACTTCGATCTCAAGCAATATATTGGTTTTTGCCATCCTTTATTAGGGAAACCTCAAAATACACAAACCTCTAATGGAATTTTAGATGTTACTGGGATAACACAATAGTTGTATCAGATTCCAATCAGGTTTCTTATAATTTTATTGTGCCACGACTGGGTATTTGCCCTCAAAGTTGTATTGCTGCTAATTTTGAGATTGAATATCGAATGTAGCGTATGGGGTTTATCGTATTTCAAATAAAACAAAATTGCGATATTCTATGCCATAAAGTTTAGGGTATAATAAAACGTAAACGCTCTGATTAAACGGCTTTCAGCTAGCGAAATCTAAAAATGCGTTAAAATTTAATGGGCTGCAAAATCAGATTAAAGGATAAACAGATTAAAACACGTGGAGCTCTTGTTTGTTGTTGATCGCTTTTATTAGAATGCATATTGTTACACTTCGGTATAATCACTAAAATAAATAGTGTGTTCTTTACGCAAGCGTTAAGTCATAAAACGTACATTTTTAATCAAACTACTGAAAATCGCACTTATAAATCAAGTAAACACGAGGTAACGAAGCACGAGAAGAGGTCAGGACAAAGGGACGTTATGCCCTATAAAGTTTTCTCGTACGTTGCGCGAACAATGTTGGTAGAGCGGAAAATAGCTTTAAGAACCCAATCTAAAAATATCTTGTACAAACTTTTGTACGAGTTCGAGTTTTGAAGTAGTAAGTAAGTCAGCTTAAAGATTAGGTGGTTGACGACAACATAAATAAAATTAATCTCCCACAAGTTACCCTTGTTGATGATAATAAAACAACTACATATTGAATTGAAAGAACGTGACAATACTGCAATATGGTACCGTTCGTATTTGTACAAACCTATGGTGTGGACTGGTCAAATACAATCGGCGAGAATCAAATATTTTAAGAGACTATATTCTAAGCTTTACGATATCTAGCTATGTGCGTACTCATTTCGAGGTTATATATTAAATTATATGACTTTTAATATATTTAAAAAAACAGTTGTTAATGCAAAGAAATGGGTAATCGGCTACTAGTTTTAAATTTATGAGTTAGGACTGTGATTATACACAGTAGAAGTAGCAGAAACAGAAAAAAATCTTGATTTCCTGTTATGCTTTTTTGACATGATCATTGATCATGTAGGACTAACGATAAAACTGCGTGTAGGCTAGTCTTTAACGTTTCGCTTAAAATATTTTAATTACAGGAATGTTAAAATAAATAGATTTTGGTCTGTTTCTACTGTTACTACTGATTTTTGTTTGACGTATTGCTTCAAACGTTATTGACGAACTATGAATAGTTACATAACTACCTTACTAAAAGCATAACTTTGCAGTTGTCTACGTTCGTTATTCTTAGCAAGGTTTATTTAGTTACAATTATCTTGGAAAACTTTTTTTTGTTTTCCTATGTCAACGAGTTGGCATAAGAAAACAAAAAAAAACTGTAGAATTGTTCCTTTCATTTTCAATTAAAGATAAATAAGCAGTTTATGAAAACCAATATAAGATAATTTATTGCTTAACGGCCGAAGCTAAAACTAGCTTGAAATTCCTACAAACTTATTGACTTTTGGGCTAATGCACTGCATATCGCCCTGCATGTGAAGTGTCGTTAAAAACGCTCCTGCACGTTAAAAAATGAGCCCGAACAAGCAAGGCTCGCTGCACGTTAGATAAATAGTCACCATCAATGTCATGCACAGTCCAAACAAAACTGGGCTAATGTTCACGAGGCGATTATTACAGCACGTTTTCTGCTTTAGAGGTATCAGCCTAATTAAGTAGCAGTGACATTTCTAGGTATACGTGAATACAAAGGGATACAGAAGTATTTGTCTGTCTTTAGCAAGACGCCCACCAGGCGAATCGAGCAGAGGGAAACTCCACTAGCCATATATTTTGTTGCTTGCTTGCTTGGTGAACATCTTTAATATACAACAGGCTCTTATTGGACAAGAGTTGCGAGATGTACAGTCTAAAGGGAATTGAAAGTCAGAGCTGTGCAAATCTAAACACAATAGCGCTTACCTATTGCTTACTTTTGACACCTTCTAGTTCTTTTGTTATTGACCCCTCGACATTTTTATTACCACTGCATGCACCTAGTTTTGCATGAGGAACACTTTCTGGGACACTGTATAAAAAAATTAGCTTAATAGTTACCAAGTTGTACATTTAAAAAAATGGTCTCTTTACTAATTATAAATAATTGAACTTATTATATAATAATTGTTTAAAAAACAATTTTCTAAACAATTATTAACTTTATTTCACAAATTGAAAATATATCACTTAAAAATACCCTTATGGTATCTTTTGACACAATTAATTTGTATGCTTATGTTCCCCCCATTAAGCTTGTACTTCAACCTTCTCCTAAAGTATTTAACTTGCCATATCATATCATCATCCCATAACATTGTTACTTTCAATAATAATAAGTAATTTCGTGACCATATACCAACTAATTTTATAATAAACAAACAATCCATTTTACGATAACATAATTAAATGGATAAGATATGTCGACGATGTATTTTGTGTCTGAAAGAAAGGTAGCTTACATCCTTTTCGCGATTATATGAAAAATCTTAACTTAAAATAGAAATAGAACAAGATAAACTTCTTAGATTTAACCGTAACAAATAAGAAGGACACTGTCAGTCTTGAAATAGTCAGGAAACCCTCATACATCCCCTCCATCATACCATACCATACCTTCACACCCATTTTCCCAAAAATTGGCTAGGTTTAGATAATTCATATATCGTATTTTCTACTACCCCATAACTGACGAACTACAAAAAACTGGCATTCATTTTCGAGCTTGCAAATAGGAAAGAATTTGCCACCAAAGCACATCCACAATTTAATTCATAAACAAAAAATCAAAAATGATCCTTTATTCCCAATTTCGCCCAATGCCCTTCCAACCTAGAAAATCACCACCAATATAGATCTACTTTCAACTTGAGCTATCTAAAATCGAGGATTATGTTCACACAAAAATTATAACATCACACCAATTTAAAACTAATAATAAACAGAAACAATCACAAACAGAATCAAACCAAATCACAAACAAAAAATCCCTACTAGTGTTAAAAATGGCACATATTTAATACAATGTAACAACTGTGATAAACTATGCATAGGACAGATAGATCGCAAATTATCAAAACGTATAGAAGAACACAAAACTAAATGTTGTTTAAGCTTTCGCTTTCCGGTGATCAGCGCTTTGGCGAAGAAAGTCTTAGTTGACATTTCGTCGCTCATTACAGATGGCATCTTCAGAACTAACCGTTGATCATAAATGATGACCATCAGTTAGTTCTGCGCATTGTATCCATTTATTCACTTCTACACCACAATCAGTTTTCAGATAAACCATATGTATTTTACGCAAAATTTATAAATTGTACCTTAAGTAAATACATGTGTTAGTTTTGTTACATTGTTGGTTTCACTTTTAAATGTATTCCTTTTCATTGACTATGGTTGTATATTAGGTATATTTGTGACATTCTAATACTTTGACGTAAGTTTTTGCGACTCAAAGTTTAATTTTTTTAAATAGAAACCATAGTTGATTTAGGCATTATTAAATTACTTGATTACTTGTTTTCCCTTTCCAACGATATCACACTATCCATGATTGAAACAAAATACTACACATCTGTCAATAACATTGTTAAAGCACTCTCGTGTGATAAGTTGCAGTTGCCGTCAATTATTCATATAATACATTGATAATAACTATGAAAAAATGGATATGTTCGTTACCTACATAAGGTGCAATCGAAATTCAACTGCGGCAGTAAATGAATATTTAAATTTATACCCCGACAGAAAGCAGCCTCATATAGGTCCGTTTACTTTTAATGAAACGCTTAACTCAAACAGATATCTCGAACTGTTGCAACAGGAAATTGAAGATGCGTTGGATGATTTATCAATTCACGAGAAGAGAACTATTTTCTATCAGCATGACGGTGCCCCGGCACAAAACTCAAGAATTGTTGCTCAATATTTAGCAAAAAGATATGGAAATCGGTGGATTGCAGCGAACGGTCCCATATGATGGCCAGCGAGATCTCCGAATTTGTCCCTAATAGACTTTTACCTGTGGAGCCAAATAAAAAATGTGGTATACGGAATGAGTTATAACAGTATTAATGATTTGCAACAAAGTGTCAGCCAGGCTTTTAACTCCGTTAGTGTTAATCAATTAATGAATTGTAGAAAAAAGTATCGAGAAGCGTGTTACCAAACGTTTAGAAGAAAACGGCCACCATATTGAACATCTTTTGTAGGAAAAAATTGACTTATTGCTATCGTGTTTATTTTTGCCATGTTTATTGTTACTATGTTTATTGTTATCATGTTTTCTGTTACCATGTTTATTGCTTCCATGTTCATTGTTACCATCTGTGCTGCCATGATTCCTTTTTTGCAATTTATTGACGTACGAAATTTGAGCAGAACTGTTTTTTTCAGAAAATATTTTTTCTTTTGTTTGAAAACAAAACATAGTTTTTAATCATGGATAGTGTGATATGGGTTAAAATCTGTGTGGAATATGATTTTTCTTCATATCTCCTAAACTATGAATGATAAATACCTCGAACCTGATATCGTTGGAAAGGGAAAACAAGTAATCAAGTAATTTAATAATGCCAAAATCAACTATGGTTTCTATTTAAAATCCTAAAAAAAATAAATATTTTTATTATCTATCCTACAGAATGTTTTGATATCTACAACTTTTCCCTCGAATTTTTTTGATACGATAAATAATGTGGAAAATATTATTTGAAGAAAGTGACGATTTTCAGTTTTTTTAGGATATCTAGTAGGCGATGCATTTTTTTTTGGAAAAACAAAGGAAAGTCTGAACAGCTTAGATAAACGCCCCCATATTGTTCAATATAACCGAGTCTGTAGCTCTTACCGTTTCCAAGATACAAATGATGAGTATCGAATTTGGGACATCTGTATATACATATTTAGTTTATTTGTATAACTTAGTAACTATTAGGCTAATCTTTTTCTGTTTTTGTATCATATTCGGCTGAAGATAGTTTTTCGAAAAAACCAAAACCCATACCGTCAATTTAAATTTATAAAGCAAGTAAAAAAGAATATTATTACTTATTTACAAGATGTACCAATGCAAAAATATATTAATGTAAGTGTAACTTAAACGACATGATATGAAGAGTTTTGTTTTATCACATATGTTAATAAAACAACAATGATAATAGTGAAGGGTGTTATTATTATACCGTCCAAATCGAATTAAATTCACACTAGCAACATTAGATTAAAATACTGTAGGGTCAACATAAGTAACCTACTAATATTGAAACTGTAAAACGTTGAAACTGTGGTTGGAAGCTGACTAACGGTGAGATGGTTCATTTCGTAAATATGATACTTTTTGTAACTGTCGAACATTTTATAAAAAATATATCTGGAAATCTACTAACTTAGTATAGATACATTTATATCAGACAGGCAGTACGTTGACGAAAAATTTATACAAGAAATATGTGTGCGTTTGCTAATTGAAACTAATACAAAAATGTCATATTATACATCCTTTACAACATAAACATTTACATTTTAATAGTTGTGTTTTAGACCCTGACAATGGAATCAAGTTGCCATAGAAATAAATTTCTGAAAAAAATTGGATTATGATTAAAATAAAAATAAGGATTATATGGAAAAGTATTATTCAGGAATTATATCTGTTACATGTTCTTGGGTAGGGTAAAGAAGTGAACATGCAGGTGAATCAGAACCAGAAAAATTTGGTGCAGTTTTTTATTGATTAAAATAAGTAATGATTCCAGGATTTTGACAGTTTTTAATATTTGTTATTTAATTTTCAGCTGTTATGACGTAAAACAATTTATTCACCGGTGTTTTCACTTTCTCTCACCTAAAGGTATAAAGAGAAAGTATTGCACTCGGTTCAAAGCTTTGCTGGTGAGATTTTGATATACTTTTGCACATTATTCTATCCGTCCGCTTCTCCTATTTCTAATCATTTTAGGAAAAAAAAATTAAATAAAAGTTGCATGGTTCCAACATCTAGAAGTATTTTCATGTACCCAGGTGCCCAATTTCTTCTAGGCGCTATGCAATTTCAATTTTTTTATTGGAGTACCCTGCATATATTACACTTTTTGAATTCCTTGTTGAATTTATGGTTGGTTTTATTAAACAAACATATGGCCAAAGTCGCTCCACTTAGGAGTTATTGGACACTTTTTATAAAAAAATTACATTACATTTTACAATGACACTCTCTTACAATTCATTTCAGCAAAAAAAAATCATGGAAATTATTTCCCCCCGTTTGTTTTAACGTTAACTTTATTTTATTTAAATAGAATAGTCGGTATATTATTACATTTATGAATTCCTTGTCGAATTTGTGGTCGATTTGAACATATATTCGCCCAAATTCGCACTGTTTATGAGTTATTGCACATTTTTGGTACAAAAAATAGTATTTGCTTAACAAAGAAGTCGGTAATATTTCAAATAAAATTACAAAATTACATTTTTGAGTTGCTTGAATTTACGGTCAATTTTATATATATATTTACTATTATAAACATATATTTACCCAATGTCGTACCGTTTAGTGGTTATTTGAAATTCATTGCAAAAAAAACATTTGCAATGATTTTTAGCAGGGTTCCTTCATTCTTAGGTAATGCTCACAAGTCACACGTCTTTCATAAATTATAAGAAGAAAAGCATCATTAAAATTTCAACAAGGTAAGAGAAAATCGTGTGTGTTTCACACCAGATATTTGCTACATATGTCAACTATCACAGAATGGGGGTATTTCAATTTTATCTACCTCCTTAGTACCTTAAACTACTAATCTCCATCTCCTAATATTTTTAAAAATTTAATACTATTATTAATACTAGTATTTAGCATGGTTGTTCATGAGGAATAACCATATTTTCAGCATTCGAATGTATCCTCTATCTTTTACAATAAGGGGACATCCCAATAACGATGCCCGAATTTAAAACACCTTTTTTACACGGTGTACAAGTTAATTATATCGCACGTAGTTAGTTAATTGAATTAGCAATTTACGGTTTCCTTCAACTTCAAAGGAAGCATTTAAGAAGGATTTATTAAAGAAGGTACCTAAATATTAAAAAAAAAGTTTTAAATATTCCTTTATGCCTAAGAATTTAACTGTACCTGCAATTTATTGTTTAATATCATTTTATTGACAGTAGAATGTAGTTAAATTTGCGGGTTGACTTGTATCTTTAGTACAAGAAACCTCTGGTAAAGAGGATTCCTGTTCCTTTTAATAGAGGCACGCATACGTTCATCTTCTAGCAGCAAATAATTAAAATGTATAAATATTATTATTTTAATATAATTAAAATATCACAGTAAAATTAGAAAAGTAACAAGTCATTCTACTAGAGTTTACTTGAAGTGAGAGATAATAGAGATATAGAGAAGTAGTAGAGATATTTAATGGTGATTGTCGATATTGTTATCAAACTTGTGAAGTCGGCAATGGGCGTTCAAAACTTTAGAATTCTATCCAAATGAATAAAATTACGTTGCTACTAACCATTTATGGTCTCACATTTTATTTGTATATAATTAAGGCGGTAAGCTAAGATTTTTTTTAAATTACAGTTTTAATCTTGGTTGTCAGATAAACTGCATCAGCTGATACGGTGCATAATTTATACAATATTAAGAGTGAAGGGCGCTAGCGCGTAGCAGAAGAGCTCCTTGCAAAAACATGCCTCGGCATGCCATCTATTGATTTTTCTACTCAGGTATGAGTGTATAGTGTGGTTCTAGCTAATGCAATAGCTTAAATACACTTTCCACAGCACGGTAAAGCTCTTACCAAATCTAATGGAAGAGTATAAATTTAAAGTTGTCATTCTGGTAATTAATTCTTTATTACATTCACTAATTCAATTCAATGGATCCGGCAGTTATTTCGAAACATTTGATAGAATCGCGATCTGTTTATAACTTATTCGTGTATCGGAGACAGCTGCTCATCGAACACAGTTAGAAAGTTTTCTGACATGATGCATTTCCGCTGTAATGCTTGCCAGGTACTAAACTAATATTGACACAAACGCATCGACCGGGTTAATTTTGGACAGAATTTGAGGTCCTGTTTATAACGGCAAAGCCCGATTTCCATGGCTCAACAATATTTTGGTTGCGCATATTCAAACTAGTTTCAAATACCTACGTATAATCCCCATTTAACTGGCCTGTATTGCAATGGACCGGTTAAATACCCTGTGTTTTTCAATTCGAAAGCGGAACGGTCAAAAAAATCAAATATTAAACGAATGTCCAATTTGTTGTGCGCACTCGGGAAACTGTAAAATCTCCCGTTTGAATTAATGATTTGTCGTTAAAAATACGTACCTCGACTAATTGAAATATGTTCATGTTTTATTAACGAATATATGCAAATCGCAACATTGCATATATTGCGACTGTAAAGTGAATATCGGTGAATGCATAATTGATAAATTATTGAATTTTGTGTAAGCAATGTTTATGCTATTATTTTTTATGATTTTAAATCAAAAGTTATTGCATTATTTACATAAATACAAGTTAAGAGGTTTGTCGGAGAAAAATTTACTGAAACATGTCTATGAAAGCTTAAAGAATACTTAAGAATAGTATAGAAATAAAGGCTTCTATTGTAAATACAATAAAAAATATATGATTGAGAATTATATATTCTTACTTATTCACAAGACTTTTTAATTTTCAGTATTTGTTTGATAACAAATCTGTAGCGTAACCATAACCAGTGGTAGAATCGTGTTAATCAAGCGTGTTCTTTTCTGCAGAACACAGTATCTTACCTGTCAGATACAATAATGTTTGATGTTCATTAACAGCATGCAACATTTTAAATTTGCCTAGAGATATTTTTGATCTCTATCAGGAAACTATTAGGGGTAGCGATTATTATCTTACCAAATGAAATCACAGTATTCGTGGTGGATTTCAATTTAAAATGCAAAGATTGCAGTATGCATTTCCCAATATCCAAACAAAACGTTCCATCAATGTTTCTTTTCTTAATATTTCAGAGAATAATAAAGGCTGTAGTTCTGCAGGATGACGTAGATTTTTACTCCATAGAACGCAGCATTTATAGGGAAATCGCCCTTCACCACCTGAGGTTTTCTTAATCTAATTTGAGTAAATAAGACGTTATTTCAGGGTTGATATGTCTACCAAATATTAATCAGGTAGCAATGGAGCGCGAATAATTTTAATTACGTCCTTATCACGCCACGTTACGTCGTGATGTTAGACTTTCTAATTGAAATTTCCCTGCTCGGAAAAACTCCGCGTTTCGCGGAAATAGTCCGTTAGGAAACTTTTAATTTTATGGTTAAGTATGTGTTAACAAACTAACATTAAACTTTAAGCATAGTTTACGAAATGTTACAAACTTTTTGTTGCCCCCTACGGTCAACATTCGGTTAAAGTTTTCCGCAATATATCTCTCTATGTATTATTTGTTCAAAAAGGTTGCTTCTCCTTTTTGAGAAAACTTTGTCTATAAATGAAAGAAGAGCCTTTTTACAAAATCCGTAATACTGCCACCTGTCGAACCTGTACCTAATGACATCGTTACCTATCGAATTGGCGATACAGCTGAAAATATACAGCTACAACTTGTTTCTAAACTACGTGACTTATTTTAAATCCAGCTTGATGAAGCTGGATTTGAAGCAGTATTTAATTGCTTATGTTCGATTTTGTGCATTATTTTAGCTATTGAATCATTTTTTGAACGAAGCCATTACAGTGGAAACATTAGGTCGGAATATGTGCAGATGGTGCTCCAATAATATCTGGAAGATTTCAAAGTTTACAAGCGCATGTATGGCTATCTGGCCACATTGCATGATTTACAGCGAGGCTATCAGTGACAAAGAAATAGGTCCTGGTCTGTTAAAAGATGGGGCGCTTAAAATCAATATCCATTTTATGCACCTTTCAAATCTATGGGTGCAGAATATTTGGTGTTACTCTTTTATTGTGAAGCAAGATGGTTATTACGTGGGGGACATTTCCACAACGTGTTGTGGAATTAAGAAATTAAATCATAATTTTCATGCAAGAGGAAAATCGTCAGGAACAAGAGATGTTTCGATATTTGTAATGATATTAATGAAAATATTTAATTATTATATAATTAACTACATAGATATATTCGAGAAATTAAATATCTTAAACTTTCAACTTCAAGGCACAACTATACTTATCGTAGATATGAATGACAAAGTAAATACGTCTTGTAGAAAATTGGAATTATGGAACAAGAACATAGAGTAAAGAAAATTGAATTCGTGTTGGGGTGGAAGTCTGAATAGGGTTTTTGATAAATTCGTGCGAAGTATTTCCGAATGCACACTCTCTATGGGACTTATGGGAAAGCGCACAGTGGAATATTTTTGCTTTCAATGTTCTTTTCTATTTCTATCATCCGTGAGTGCACCGCATCAGATGTAAATTTATCCGCTTGATATGCAAATTGGTTTTTGTGAATCGGTGGTCTTGACAATATTCCACTTATAATCTAATGTATTGGGTGATTATTTTTTGCGTTGTTTTTAGGAGAAAGGAGGTTCCTACGTCCTCTTTATTATTAGCAAATATGTATTCCTCCTGAATGTCTTGAGAATCCGGAAAGTGAGCTTTACCTACCAGTGAGTGAGTAGCAGCACTGCTATAATTTCCTGCTAAGTTTGTGTGCATAGGCTATTAAGTTGATTGATCAGTGCAATGCTTTGGTGTGATCCTTGAGAGGATTTTGTGGAGACGTTAGGAGACTAAGGCACTACTTTAGTATCTGCTTGAATTTCAGTGGTCAACCACTTTGGAAGGTCAAGCTGTTATATCGCCTACTTCGTATGTGAATTAATTGCGGTTAATCTGCTGTATCAACAATTTTCCTGAAGTGTTACATACATGTTTTTCTATTTCTTTCCCAAATGGGTAGCTTTATTTATTACTATATATTTGAGATCTCTTTAAAAAGTAAATAAGAAATACTAAGATTAATACATACTACGTATTAATAATGACGCTTTAGTTGCAATTGTGCACATTTGGATTTTGTTAATATATATAAATACTTTAATAATTTAATTTGTTCTATTGTACTAAATTTAGGAAATGATAAAGGAGCAATCGAAATAGTCTTCTTGAGAATTACCATTTCAAGACTAATAACTTAAAATTTTGTTGAAAGGCTCTTTGCATCGAATATTTTGCATATTTGTGAGAAACTTTCTGTTAGAAATTCTAAAGGCCGATTTCGAAAAATACATAATTCGATGTTGTTTATTAGTTTATTAGAGTATATTAGAGATATCGTCGATAGTTCTCTGTTACATAGAAGCTGCGTTAGAGTAGTTTTTCGAGAACAAGTTAGGTAGATATCACACTACTTTCTCTAACATGATCCCCCACCTTCTGTAAACAGTGCGACATTTGGCGAAGATATGATGCTTAATGAAATCGACCATATATTCGACAAGTAATTATAAATTTAATTTAATTTAATTTAATTATAAAATGCGATAATATACAGGCTGTGCCATTTAAAAAACTGAAGTTGTATAGCGTCTTCAAGGAATGGGATACTGTGTATGTATGAAAATACTTCTAGAAGAAACTAGAACTCAAACCATGCAACTTTTATTTGTGTTTAAAGTGTTGCCTACAGACTGACTGACGGACGGACAGACCAATGGCAAAAAATGGTACCATTAG
>JAWQRJ010001488.1:0-15746 GCA_033557515.1 Diorygopyx duplodentatus | reverse complement strand
TTATCCGAACGTCCACACCTACCTCAATCGACTTTTCCAGTTCCCGCAAACATCACCCGCGCTTACGGCTCCGTGCCTTAGACAAAACGTGCAAATATATATACAAGATTAGCGCGTTTAAGAATATTAGATAGATAGATAGATTACCCCGTATTGTGTTGTACGCGGCGATAACCGGAAAGCCAAAAAGTAAAAACTGTAATTAAATTTCTTAGGTAGTGGTACCGTTAGCACTTGATTGTTTTTACAAAATAACTTATAAAGTTAACTTATAACTTAAGAGTTTATTATGTTTGAACATATATGTAGTAATGTTTCGAGAAAAGATGATAACTAAATAATAATAAAAAATTGCAAACATATTCTAAGTTTGTAAAACATTAACTCATAGTGTATTCTTTTAAAACTCTTCTTTTGTGAACCGGTGGACATTTCAATGAGTTCTAGGTGAATTCTGGAACTTACAATTAGTGAGATGCTCGCAGGTAGATGATCGTGTTCAATTTCTTCTAGACACTATGCAACTTTAGTTGCATAGCGTTACATAGCTAGACACCTGTATATTATTTAACCTGGATTTGTTTAATGCAGGGCAGTAAAGCCTATATTAAGTTAACCTAATTTTATTACATTACAATTATTCACCCATTAAAATTTTAAGAACAATACGTAAGTCGATCGATTTTATAATAAGAAAAACACCCTCTATATTTAAGCTAGGTAAGACAAAGTCGCGTGATTATTTATACCCACTCAGTTTTAATTACTTTGGGACCAAAAATTCTTTGGTGTGAATTAGTTTGGTACAAAAAATTGTGTGCGCTAAATTTATTTCTTTCAAAATATGATTACGTCAATCGTGCCCATTGTAGAATTGATAGATGAGTAAAAGCCTACAATGAACCTATCTATTTGTACAACTGAGTACCGTATTCAATATGAATCTCCAGCTGTCTAGCCAGCTGTGGAATGAAAGGTTAACTTTCGTCGGATTAGGAACACTACAGAAAATATCGGATTCGGGTCTTTTAATCAATCTGGGAAACATAAACCTTAAACTGACAGAACTTGTGTTAAAAGTAAATTTAATCTTTATTAAACTAAAATTAATCTTTTCTAAAAGATTGTACTCGAAGTTAATTGATGTTAGGGGTTAAATGTCACCGGTTCCACCTAATTCGTTACGTCTTCGAAATTACCCTTTTTGCTGTACGTCCCTATCACTGGATTCCGATGGTTTCTGCCGTGCTAAGGCAAAAAATTCATCCTTTCAGAATAACAAATGTATCAACTGTGTAAAAGATTTTGTAATGCAATCAATCGCATGTCTTATACCGTACCAAGGACTGCAGTCTAATCCACCGGATTATTTATTAGTAACCCTATAAATTGTGTCATAAATTTCATGTCGCTCAACGTGGCGTACAAAGAAATAGTCCCATTAATCCTGACAATATTTTCAGAAGTATCAGAATTGGCAGTATTCAGCTTGCAATTTTCCTTGGCTAATTAGAGCGGTAGGTTGTTATTTTGTAGGCCGTTACTTCCAAACGCGGCCGCTTTATTAAATTTTATAGCGCCATAGATCGTGGAAATTATTAGCTACCGTTATCTATGATCTTCCATTATCATATATCTAGGTTCCTGCTATTGTTCATCTTTTTCGCAAAGTGAAAAAATATTTTTAAATGTTATTTCTTTTAAATTTAGTGTGAAATTACAATATGAAATAAATACTTTCCTTTTCCAGTCGTGCACACTCTCTCTGTACTTCTTAGTTGCATTTAGTGTCTTGCATGGAATAACGATTATTATTTTGTCAGTCAGAATATTTGTCAGTTCAGTTGTCATTTCACTGCAGAGTACCTGGTAGACCGAGCTCGCTCGGTTTAGAAAACAAAATATTTTTGTCTGACAGCACCATCGTGCGGTGGAAGGTTAACCTAACTCAAACCTGACGATCTACCAGGTTTAAGTTAGTTTGACCTTTGACCGCACGATGGCTCACTCTGTTCGCGAGGTATTACAATTAGCAAAAGCTCGTCTTAAAATGATTTTACTGAAAGTTGAGATATATCTCAATCGATTTGCCGCACCGAGGTCTTTAAATCCTGCAAACATCACCAACATTCCGTGGACGTTAAGAAAACAGTGCGCGGACAAATAAATAAATAAACAATATTTTTTTATTGATTACATTTATGATTGCGTCAAGTCGCAGTCCCGCCTTAATTGTAGAGAAACACGCGTTTACACTTGATGTTTTCTTCTCGATGAAGTCTGGCAACAAAAATATTCATTTGTGTGTTTACAAATACTTAAGTTAATGTGAGTGAAAATGTATGGTTTAAATTATGTCCCGGCATAATTTAAACCTATCTGTCCCCAGAATAGAAAATTGGTTATGAAACGGTATGTATAGCTGCAGTCATAAGATTGAATTTACAAAATGTATCCGAGTAACGAATGATATATCTGTTGATATGTTGAATGAAGAAGCAGTTATGCAGAAATATTTAAAATATGTAGAAAATAGATTTTTAAATTGATCTTAATAATGTCCAAGTTATCTATCCCATTACTCGAAGTAATTTGAGACAACCTAATTTTTTAGGAGAAATTCCATGTAAAAAACAGATTTCTTTCAGAAAGTGTCCCAAGTATCCATTTTACGATATATTACTTTTATGTTGTTATTACTTTTATGTTGCTCTTTATTTTATACCTGAAGCAATCTCAACCAAGTGGAATGAGATAACTATCATTTCTATCAAAAGATGATAAAAGAGTAAGTGATCATGAAGCACAGCTATTATATATTCCTGTATGGTGTAATAATACTATTGTGAATTTATGCTCTTTATTAAGAGTTAAATGGGGAAACTACGCTACAGCTCTTTTGTGTGTGCTTTGTACAGATAAGTGGCTTAATTCAACAACCATTGCACACTAATCCTTGAATGTATGAGTGGGCTGTAAGGGATCCAGGCTCCATTACATATCTATTAGAAACAAATACGATTATGCTCCTGTACTCCGATTAGACATTTTCACTGTATAAAGCAAAACAATATAAAAAGGAATTCAGTCGTGTACATTTTTTCATAGACCCGTTGTTATCAACGTTATAATATATAGCGTTTAAATTATAAACGTAATTAACAATTATTTCAAATTACATATTCTCTTATTAAGCTTTATTAATTTATTAACCATTTGAAATATGTAGTTGTGAAGCTTCACATCAAAGTAATTTTAATCTTTTTAATTGAATTAGCAAACATGCGTAGAATTAAAAGCGATGCTCATATTAAGCGATGTTGAAATTACAAGCATTTAACAACAATTTCAAACATGGCACCCTTTATTAATATATTAAAATTTTAAAATTCATTGGCATTTAATTATAAATACAATGTGAATTAAAGCATGTGCAATTGTAATATACTTTTAAACTCTGCTGAGTTCAGTTAAATGGAGTCAATCTTCTAAATATGAGCTAATTGTCTGTAATAGCAAATTACTTAATTAATTATGTGTATATGCAGCTTTCTGAAATCCTCGAGAAGGAAGCGCGAATTAGGGCTTCATCAGCATTGGTACCAAATTAAAGTATCTCCAAATCAGTAAATCAGCCAAGAGAGTTTGGATCACGTGACCTCTGGTAATAAAACTGTGTGAAATGTATATTATTTCCTAAAAAAATTACATGTATACTCAATTTCGTTAATAACTATACATTCATAAAGTTTATAAGTAACAATTGGATACAGAGTTGTGTGCAAAATAAATACATTAAGTTGACAGCAGATTAAGCTGTGATCAGTGGTGCAAAAGCTTCTACCAAAGCTTTCGTTCCCAAGATGCATACACCGAGAACTTTCAGAAGTTTACTACAAAGTTAAACTTTAAGTTTGTGACGCAACAACATGTGGAACTTTATACAACATGTTGAACCTTATTTCCTAAAGTCTTTGATATGCTCATGTCAAATAAATTTTAACCTTGTTTAATACATTTATTCGCTGTCACCACAAATACATTCTTCACGATTATTTGTGAACTTTTTTACGCATACAGCCAACCATACTAAAAGAATTTTTTATTTGGCAAAGAAAACAAATTTTCATACATCCACTTGAACAGATGAAGTCGTTTTAGCTCTGCAAAGTGATTGCAGAACTGCGAGACTGCTAAAGTTCAAAGTTGAAACTTTGTAATCGGACTTTATAGTAAGTGGACTGCAAAAAGAGTTTGTAACGGAAGTTTTCAACGGCTATTCAAAACTAATGAGGCATAGACAAGTGTATACCATAAAAATAAATTGTCTTTAGTGTGCCGATTTAGCCTGTTGCTAGGCGAACTCCTTTTAACTAATAACAAATACTACTAAAAGCTACTTAAAAATATTACTTTGCAATAATCTTATTAGCCTCGTTACGTGATAATTCTTGTGAACACTAACTTTCCTCAACTTTTCCATGAGCATAGCTAGTTTTAGTGCTAGTGGCGTTGCAGTCGCATTTTATACATACTTAGGAAACCCAGAGTTTCTTCATAATAGTTGTGGCAAAAGGTTGATTTAAAACGTTAAAATGATATTTTTTTAGACAAAGGGTTTTCTTTTGACCAGAACATGATAATTACTATTTTCACGACTAGAATTCCTTGATAAAGTGGAGAAGTCTTAAAAGTAAACTGTAATCAAGTACTCCATGCAAGGTGTTCGAGATAAGTCCATTTGTCTTACATCCAGTGTACATATTTGTCTTATTAATCATACTAAGCGCTGTAACCTTGTAACAATGGTGGTATAATCATTCATCGCAGTTCCCGTAACCGAAAACTGTGCAACATGCTGTTAATTATAATATAATCAGCTCAAAGTGTGCGTCTATATAATACCCAGCCATATGGTGGGCCTATCTATTAGCGATAAACACAGGCGATGTGCGTTTTTTATGTATTCGTTACACGTTTTGTTGTTTATGATAAAATTGGAAAACGAAGTTTTTCTGTTGCACATTTCAAGTGAAGTCAGCATGAAAAGCAAATGAGTTTCCAAACAAACACTGCTAGTCCTAAAATATATTTTTCGGTGAAAAATAAATAAATACAGCAAATATATTGATCGTTTGTTTTCTTCGTCAATTATTGACAGTTTTAAAAGAGATCGTCATATATTTAAGGTGGTCAAAATATTTTCAATGTGGTCTATTTTTACTAACCTAATATAACCTTTTAATTATACACAGAAATCCGATAATTCGAATTTCGATAAAAGCTTGTGGGTTTTCTATCTTAATTAAGCGATCGGGTTTTCCATCACCTTCTCCATGCATTCCTTTTCTTAAATTGACAAAAAAGTCAACACAATGCTGCTTTTTCGTTTTCCATGATGCAAAACAAATTCTTGGTTTACTACAGCAGCTATACCTAATAATAGTGTTGCTCATACATTAATTAGATCTCATCATTAATAAAATCGTCTTAAATCGTAATAAGATAATTGTAAATGAAAACTTCTTGGAACAGGGGCATAAAATAAAAAATAAGGAAATCACCACTAGATTAAAAATCCCAGCCAAACAAAGATAGAGTTTCTTTACGCGAACTAAGCGTAACGGCAATCTATGAATTTGAACGCAGAGGTTTACGATTTGTACGGGCGGATGAAGGACGAACGGCAATCTATGAATTGGCCTTTACATTCGCTGAAGATATTCCCAATGGCAAACCATTTACATTAAGATTCCTTCTATTCGCGTATTGCTCACAAAGCTTGATTTGAAATACAATCTGGCACGAAAATGCGACAGCTTTGGAAAAGGCTTATTTATGGGATTTTTTAGTTTTAGTGCGTCATAGCCGATTTCATATTTGCATTGAATATCCCATGTCCGGCAGGACTTGAATATAGATAGACCCCTGATGCTGCATTTAGTTGAATGTTCAGACATTTGCCTAGTTTTCCTTATTCCTTTGTGTACTTTTGTTCTGTCTTACTGTCTTAATTCCTTATTATTTGAACTATTAAATAGTTAATTTGGGTATCTAGATGTTTGTACTGGAATTGTAATGTTTCGGAGAGATGCTAAAAAAATTCAGACATCTTAAAGCTCATTAAGGGAAAGCAGTATAAATATCAAAATACTCCCAGAATGTACAACCATTCCAGGCTCCCATAGTAGGCCAGTCATTTTGCTTCAGTATTTTGTTTATTTTCCATCGACGCGACCGATGGCGATGGTTTCCACATCATTGGTTTCCCCGCCAGAATTGTGTTTACACAATATGCATAGAAATTTCTGATTGTCACGTTGCCTGGTAGTTGTTTTACGAAGGGAACTGGACACACACGTAAATACACCGTTGGCAGATGGTTTTATGTGGATCTCCTAAATAAATACATGAGGAATTGTAGGATTTTTCCTCGTATAATGTATTACGCGCTCACAAACTCTTAACTCTAACTTTGTTGGAGTACGCAGATTACTTATTTTGACTATTATTGGATAGCTCTGAACGCATATCCATTACTTAAATGTAATTGCATTACATGCTGATAATGCCTAATATCAGGAATCTCAGTTAACGTGATGAGACCTTTCCATTATCACCTCCAAAAATTCTGAGTGGTGGAAACGTATTTTATGTAGTTTACTTCATGCTTTAACTGTAATTTATAAGTATAGCATTTTTGTCCTTTAATATTCCAGCGATATCTGGAACGCCTGTGATGTCATCGTAAAGTCTAAAGCATTCAATATGTCCTAGTAATTCGTGCAGTCAACAGTGCATTTGCATATAAATTGCTTTTGACAATGTACTCAAAGTGTAACGAATTTCCGCTTTTTTTTATTACACTGATACTTCTTAAATAGCATATCTACAGTATTCGATAGTGATGTGGTTTGATAATAAAAAATGCATATATCTCGCACTAAATATCATCCAATTACACAATGCGACATAGTAATACTGTTTATTACATTTTTCGCGTAGGGTAATAAAAACATTGCCACATTAAACTGCATTAGGTGTGTTTCAATGTTTGGATATCGGTCAATGACAAGTAGTGATTTTGTTTTGTTTTATAGAAAATTGTGTCAAATATTAAAAATAAAGTAAATTTTGGTGAAGTTTATTTCAAAGATGTTTTGTAAACTGAATCCTAATCTGTTCTGCTGTGTGTGTGTGTGTGTATATGTAAGAACGACGAACCAGCCACAACATAAAATTGAATGTTTTATGAAACATATGAAGCTTATTTTGGCTTCGCTGTGGATAATCAAGATAAGTCATGGGAGGAGCCCACGTCATGTTTCTTGCGGTAGTTATCGATCAACTTACATCGATACATAATTAAAATTTTGTCTTAATTCAAGCATTGTAATTTCTTATTTTCGCATCGGATTGCAAAATTCGAGGTTTGCTTGTTTTCACTGTTAGTACGTTCTGTAATCTGATTCAGTCTTATTTCCGTTAGCGTACAAAATGGAGTTTAAAATATCGTCAGAAACCCTGTTATGGAGAAACAATGTATAAATTTTATGGCTGGGGTTTTATGGCTATCGTAACGCCGGTAATGCTTGGAGTCGTCCGTGTAGCCAATTCCATCCTATAAACGAATTCAATTCGAATTCACTCCGACTTCAGGTGCACCGCAGCGTTCCAACAGGGCACCATTATTATTTAATATCTATATTCATGATCTTATTGAAAACCGCAGCGTAGTATCCCAAGAGAAATCTTGCAATGCGGGCGACACCTGATTTAAAAGAATCTCTCGTCTATTTTAACGCAGTCTTTATTTCGAGAGAAATAGCCAACATACATTGTTCATCACATTCGGCAAACCGACATCGCTAGACGTAATGTATACACTTCTGAAGTATACTGCAAAAGCTTGTACAATAGAATTCGGTATAATATATTCTACTACGTTATATTTCACTATACCAGGTATACGTGTTTGGTCTCGTTTACTATTCATATGATTCCTTAGGGTCACCAGCGACGCAATTCACAATGTTGGAAATGTAACATTTGTGGGGACTAGCAATTAGATGCTTAGACTTTTGCGATAGAGTAATACTGTAACTTTTTATGCTTATGTAATTATTCATCATAGCCTATTTCGTGAGCTTACGTTGGATAATTTCCTTGTCAAACCAAACTACCCATCAAACACATGATGGGTAGTGATTATACCTCTTATGCAAGGTGTACCAATAATGTGGAAAAGTCAAATATCCAGTCCAGAGTCCGCTGTTAGAATGCCATTAACATTTATGTACAAGGGTTCTAGATATATATCGATTAGTTATCGAGGAAATTATAGTTTTTTCTAATTACAGTGGATATTTTACATTAATTTTCTTCCGTTTGGAGTAGGCCAAAAAATGGAAACACGTTAACTAAAGTCCGAAAAAGTTAACTAGTTTAACCCTTCAACTGGAACATCCGTCGCTCAGACGGACGTAGTTAGTTGGGTTATTTGAATGGTACGAAAATTCATGTTCCGGCTGAAGGGTTAATACGAATTTTTCTCGAGAAGAATGTTGAGATGGTACTTGATGCAAGTGACAAAATCTGTTTATTAGCAACAAGGATTTAAGCTAAATCGTATCCTGAGAGACGAAAGCCAAATAAAAAAGCATTTCTAAGGCTAATGGAAAGGATTGATGGACCTGGAATTATTTCGTATGAGAAAACAGAGAGAACAAATATGCTTCCAATAAAGATAATGAACTTGTTGCTATGTTATTACTATGCTATTTCAAGATATATTTGCAAGGATTCACTGCATAGAAATTTGAAGAAAAATACACTGCATCCCTATCATGTACTAACACAAGAATTGGTTGAAACAGGTCTTTTGATCTATTTCGAAAATCGATTAGGTTTATGCATTCAGGAAAACAATGATCATTTTGGGCAGACGTGACAGCCAGTGAGGATTCTATTGATGCTCGGCTTTGATCGTAATTCCTTTCGTTTAGTTATTGTTATTGTCATTAAGCTACCGTTAAGCAGTCTTTTACTGCCGTTTAGCTGTTCCCGTTCTTCAATTTTTATTATTTACTGTTATTAAATGTTCTTTATTAACAAAGAGTTTTCTTAAAAAGTATTTTGAACGTTTTGTAATGAAAATAGCAATTGGAACACGGCTTCGTAATTTGTTTCCATTTCTTTTTAAAGATATTTAGAAAACTATAATTTTCTGGGTAACTAGTCGGTTTAGGAATTGAACACTTTTAACAAAAGTTAAATAAAATAAATAAATAAAGTTAAATAAAATGCAGGGTGTTCCATTTAAAATAATAGAGTTTAAAGTTTATATCATTGGTGTGACTGCAGTTAATAAATCGTGTGGTCCAATTAGTTTTCTTTGCACTGGAGACTATTAGGTGTGTTTATCCTCTACCAATTATTTTTATTTAAATATTACTAATATACAAAGGGACTTTTAGTGACGTGTTTACTATTACCGTACTTTAATAATACGAATTTACCTTCTCTACCACCCTACAACATTCAAATGAAGTAAATTCCACCTCTGCCCAAAGGCTCTGTGGCTCGTATAATTTTGGAAACATTTTTGGATACATTGATATGTATTGCATTTAATATGTTAATAGCTACTGAAATAATTGATGAGATGATCCACTATGACTGTGAGATAATAGGTGTGGATTGGCCAACACACTGTCCTTATTGGTTAAACTTCTACCCTCACTACTTACCTACATACCTCTTAATCGTTACACTCTTATATGAACATCTTGGTCAGGTCCTTCGGTTAACAGTGTTGATATACTAAAAGATTAGCTTTTATGGAGGATCTTCATTGATGACACTATTTCATCTGAGCATTGACAAGTTTCAATCTATGGGTTCTGTGAATAAAAATACTTAAAACAAATTGTCCCGACGGACGCAAAAAAATTACCTACATAATACGCCTCGCTGTAAACAATAGTTTTGAGACAAGCACAATTAACAAAATAACATCCAGCCGATTAATTAGAAACGATCCCTTATATAACAAATTTAAAAACAATAATTATACTACTGTTCCTTCCGATTTTAACAATGATAACATATATAATATTTAACGACACTAATTTAAAAGCCAAAACTATTCTTAGGATATTCAACACAATTCCAGCTTACAAGGCCAACAATAAATTGTTTAACGTGCTCTCCAACTATAAAACAAATAGTCCCACCCCAGAAAAAAGCGGGATACATACCGTTAATTGCAGCAACTGTGAAGGGGTGTACATAGGGCAGACAGGACATAAGCTTTGATAAACCAATCAAAGAACATAACTCCAAAATCAGTGCCACTTTGTTTAAACATTCAATGTAAACTGGTCACAAAACCGATTATAAAAATCTAACACGAAATAGGGAAAGGTTGAAAAATGGATCTCCTCGAACAAATGGAGACAATCAAACACCTTTAATGAGTTTTATTTTAAGTTCATGGAACATCTGCCGTCTTGCATATCACTCTGTATTTATTTATTTTCTTATACTTGACTTTTTTATTTTTCGTATTGTATTCATTCTTGAGATCTTATATTTTTTATATTTTTCATTGTTTTATAAAAATAAAACTGATTTTACTTTGCTTTAAAATTTCGGTTTTATGCAAACTTTAAGTGTACACGTTATCTTTAGACTGTGCATTTCGTTTAGTTTTTATTATTGTAACATTTTAATCGTTTTCACATTTTTGACCTTTTGATAAGGATGTGCGTTCTCTTACTTTACCCTTCCTTTCTTTAGATTCTCTCATGTAACTCTATATCATTAATGAAATAGAGTTATTTTTCAATAAAAAGTGATAAAGTGATAATAATAACTTCTATTTATGTGCATATACTAAGGCACTAGTTTCGGTCTATCAGACCATCTTCAGCCTTAATCTACAACAGGAGGTATAAGAACAAATTAGCAAATAAATTATTTTTTTTTTAAATTTACGAATTTTAAAAAATGGCAACAATCTTTTTGAAAACCAGATAATTTTCAAGATGATGCACCTCTATACTACGCTGTTAAAGATCGCCAATTTCAAAATGTTTAATCACTCGCTTCGTGAAATTTGCGGTGACGTTGATAAAGCAAAAGCTAAACCGGAAAAAAGAAGCTCTCAAGAGAAATCTACGTGTTGAAATAGTGAGTACAGTATGGGCGTTTGGTCTGATAGGCCCAACCGGACCTTTCTTTATGTTTTGTTTGCTTATAAAACGTATCTAGGTTATTCCCCCGGGGCCTGATTGTTCGTGCAAGATGTTATTTTGGTTATAAGGGAATTCCCTAGTTTTTTCGCTTCTAATAATTTCTATTATTAATATTCCTATTTTTTATATTCCTATTCCTAACATATTATTATTGCGGGCAACAAGCAATTTGTATTACAAACAACAAAAAATTAAAGTTGGGGCATCAGAGTCCCTACCCGTAGAACGGTTTGACACAGTGCTTCCTTTTCACAATTTCGTGGTCAAAAATGCCAAAATTGAAGGTCGGCATTTCGAATTTTTTACATGAAACTGCAATATTTTTATAACAAACAAATTTTTAGTAAAAATGGCGACCATTTTGGGCCCGCTACTTTGAATTTCAAAAAAAATGCATTTTCGAAATCAGCGACCCAAAAAATCCCTATACACAAATCATCAAATTCCAATGACAAAGAGTATTTTTGGCCACAAAATCGTGAAAAGGAAACACTGTGCACCCGTTAATTGGAGAGTTAATGAACTAAAAATGGAAATTTACTATCACAGAAAAACTTAAAGCAAAATCAGAACCTATGATATGTAAGAAAATGTACCTACGTGTGATGGTAATTGGCTTTTGCAAGCAGCCGTTGGAGTTCGCACTATAACATTCTCACTCACATCTGAAAATCAATTTACTTTATTGCTGAAATATCCAACTAAAGGGTAACTCATTAAATTTGCATACAACTTTTGATTGGGTTTGTTAAAGTTAAATTTTAAATGTCAATAATTTTCATAGAAATCCAAATTTATTTAGAAAATTTTAAATATACGTATACCTCATTAACATTTTAGCTTAATTAGCAAAATCGATCCTAATTGACTATAATTTCAAGAGGGATAAATGAATTGCAAAAGCGTCAAATCAAATTTCATAGCTCGATACCGCTTCATCAATTAATCAAAGTTGGTTAAATATTTAATTAGAGACCAAACCTCGATAGCACTTCATCAATTTCCTAAAATTGGCTAATTATTCAATTAGGTGCTTTATTGTACATTGTATAGATTCCGCTAACTTTGATTACTAACAAATTCGAATTAAAGTCGTTTTCATCCAATTTCCTTAGTAATTCAGCGTATTTTCACATCTTCGTTGTCGTTTCTGAGGCTCTTTTGTTTATTGTTTACGCCGTCAACCACAAACTTCTTTGTGTACGCAGAGACGACTGTTTTACGAGGGAATCGAATTCGCAAATAAAGGGGGGAATAATCCTAAAGAAAGAGACAGGCAGTATTCTACTGCTTAAAAAGTTCATTGCGGCCTGAAAAATAAGCCTTGGAGAATTTAATTGCCTGACGACGTATTTTAATTGAACAGTGACCAGAGAAATTAAAGAGAAAAAGCAATTAAAAATAATAAAAATAAAAGTTTGCTATGCATAAGTTACTAGAGTTGCTCTAACATGATATTTGTGCTCTTTCGCCGTAGATATTCGCGTTAGCATTGTAACTAAAGCTATAAATCCCTTTCGGGGAATTTAACCCGTTTTGCTTTTGTTGCTTTTCTATTGTACGGCTATTGCTTTACGATACAGGACATTCACCATACAGTGTTTTATTTGAAGCTTTTTTGCAAGTACCAAATACTAACATGAATACCAAACCAACTTTTTCCTTCTCGTTTCGTTTTTACACCGCCGGTGCAGAGAGTGCATAGAATGTTTGAATAGTGTAACATAGAAAAAAATTCACATCAGAAAATTAAGTTTACTCGTCTTGAATTCATGGTACATTTTTGCCTGTTTAATTTTCAGTACGTGTCTGGTCTTAAATACAGGCGTAACAGACATGAGTAACCGCAGAATCTTAACGCATGGCCGACGACAGCGGTAGAACTTGCTGACGTTTCCCAACAACACCAAGAATGCATTCAGTGAAGCTTGTGATACGAACGTAATGGAAAATCCGTTAAAAACGCTGAGACGTCGGGAATTGAACATCATATCATGTGCACGACTTGGCTTTAGAAAGAATAATCTTAAAGCTATTAAACTGTACCCATGAAAGCAACATTCTATTGGAAACCAGCTCGATGTATTTTGTACTTTCATGTTAAAAAAGAAATATGAATGCAATATTAGTCAAAAATTCAAGGTAAACCTAATAAGAGTAATTTCAAAGTTAGGAAGAATAAACTATAGCCAAAAAAAAACCTGTGGTAAATTAATCCTCCAATTGACACGCTGGGGGGTTTACTAAAATCGTTTTTCTGATATATTTTTCCAAGTATCTCTCTTCTTATTGACGAATCAATATTTTATATATCATTATTAAATATATTTTTATTTAAAAATATATTTATTTTTTTTGTACTTAATAAGTTGTTATAAATTAAGTAAACACATTTTTATGTTTTTCAGTGCAAAATGGATAAGGGTAACAAATCAATTCAAAACTTTTAACATATTGCAAGCTACAACATGTAACCCTCAACTGGCACGTTTTCTGTGGAAGATGGAAAAATGTTGTGTATAATTGCCAAGTCAAAATATGCACGATAGATGCATTTTTTCTCTGTACAAACTACATATTTTTTATCCCCTTCAAAATATTTAATAACTGCAAAGGAATGGAACTACGAAGGAAAGAAAGTTCTTCGGCATGATAATATCGCTTAGATTGAAATCCTGAAATCTCCTAGAAAATATTTAAAGTGGAATTCCGTTTATAATATTACCGTTTTGGAATACTGAACCCAACGATAGCACATAATTGACTGGCCTTTACCAAGCAGACGGTTTTCAATTATCAATTTAATAAACTGAATCTTAATTTTAGTCCAGTTAATTTCTAAAGTAGAAACAAAAATCTTAGCATAATTTTTAGCACAATGGTTTTTGGCATAAAAATTAATGGTTTCAAATGGTACAACTACAGTACCATTCTTCCTAATTCATGGATTGGAACAAGAGGTCCAGTGGCGTGGACTGCCAGATCTCCAGATTTAAATTCGCGCGACTAGTATTTATGGGGATATCTGGTGGACATATTGAACAATTATTACGTTAATTTCTATTTTAGTTATTTTTTAAATACTTTCGTTTATTGTGTTAAAAAATAATCGTGTAATTTTGTAAATATTTGAATACTTATTATTATTTGCAGTCAGCATGTTTTTTAAATCAAAATTGTACTCCTATTTATTTATCCAGTGTTAACCAAAACCAATCGTCAATTTAATGCAGATCCAAAGCCGACAGATTATAACTGTCGGCTTTGCCTAAAGATCATCTTTATTCTGTTGTATGATACACGGTTGAATTTAATTTTTAGCAATTTCGGAATCAATTTCGAAATCAAAATACCAAAGGAAATTAAAGTTTATTCGAAACAACGAACTAAACTTTTCCATTCCTTAAAATTAATAAAAATAATTCAGATTTTAACAATCTTTATTTTTATATAATGCCTACAATAATGACGTTTCGTAAACAATTGATTGCGGTAAAAGAAATATTTTCCCAACCCGTGAAATACATAGTGTCAAGTGTACAAATTATATTGGTGATAGGGGTATTGGAGGAAAGGGACCAGGAAAATTTACCGATAAATTAATTACAGACCTGACAACGTATTACGGACTGGCAATTTTAAGGCATCCAAGTTGTGCCGGATAGACGAAAACAGCTGTGTGGGCCCTATACTTCTGCAAGTGTTCCACGAAGGACAATCCACAGCATATGACCTGCGGAGAATGAGCAAACCAGAATATCCCCTTAATATTAACTCTCCTTTAATTCTTCTTATGTCTCAGATCTTCAACGTTCTGTTCAAAGGCGTCCGATCGCTCAAAATCGTATTTAAAGCTCTTCTTCAACGCCTCATCTCCTAGCTCTGTATGGTTCCCTGTCACCAAGGCTCCCTCTCCGTTCTCCCCCAACAACGGCACGATATCCCTCTCGAGCTCTCTAAGGTCGAGAGGTAGGTACCTACACCACTCTTTACTATTTCGTTATTTACCTTTTTCGTTAACCTCCTCAATGTAGCATGTTCGAGGCGACGCACATCTTACGTGTACCGCCTATAGACGATTTTAGAAGACTTCATTGGAGATTATCGCTTAGCCACAATATTTTCAACCATTTTTTATTTGCATCAAAAAATAATCTGTTTTGTGAGCTGTAAGCCAGCTCTCATTAACCGAGTTAAATGCTGGCGGTCATCTTTCGGTGTACATCTTGATATCCTGTTATGGCTTTAACATGATTTATTACTTGTATCTTTAAACTGGTTAGTATGTATTAGCTTCAAACATAGTTTTGCAAAGATCTCCACGGAATAAAATTGCATACTTACCTTCAGCTAGTTCTGAACAGGAAACGTTAAAAATTGCATAGTTTTCACAAGTGTATTTCATTGGAAAAGTTGTAACAATGTCTCACGACAATGCACAACAAATAGTAATTTCGGTTTAGGTAATCTTCCCGCAATGTGTATTGC
>JAWQRJ010001487.1:0-15747 GCA_033557515.1 Diorygopyx duplodentatus | reverse complement strand
CGACTTTAAATATTTTTCTATAAAATTTTTTTTTTTTTATAAACTTTTTTATAAAAAATATATTTTTAAATTGTTTTATAATATTTTTTTTTATATATATATATATATATATATATATATATATATATATATCACAGGATATATTTTCTGTTAAGATTATATCCTCTCAATTATTTATTGCCTAATTTGATTTGTAATTTATATGGGACGTAAATTGCAACAAACGAAAAATACATTTAAAAAATGTGCAATTTGTGATAAGTAAGTAAACCAGTGCCTCAGACATAAGTTGAGCAAGCTTTTTAATTGGCGCTTTACAAGGCAAATTCTAATCACGCAACCTGGCTAATCTAATTTGCAAAATACCATCCACTCCATGAATCGCAAATAAGCGTTTTTACGCCCGAACTTAAAATTCCTCAGTTGCGTCTAGTGAAAACCGAACGCATGGGCAGCGAAAAATTGAGTCACGCGTCTGCAGAACGACTCTAACGAAATATTTAAAAACCCAATTGAGACCATACGCGCTACTACGTCCAGCAATGTACACCGGATCTCCATAGCGGAACCTGAGCCATATAGAGCCGAGTTTGGCGCGTGTAGTATTTGGGTGCCAATTAATATACTGGTCACAGGTGATCCCCTAACCCGTTGACTGCCGATATATAACCGCACCCACACTTTTCTGTCACCATTGACAAACAATCAACAATCATGTTCAGACACACCACAATACTCCTGGTGCTGGTATTGAGCAGTTATGCATTAGCGAACTCGGCCGCCAGAAATGGCGAAGAACTGGTCAGTACGGTCATGACGAATTGCGTTGAAATGGGGTGTGTTAAAGGAGAAGTTCTTGGATATTTAGATAATCTTTTGAATATACAAAGTGAATCAGCCAGGAATATGAAGGTAAGATCTTAAATAAAATAACAAATTTTCTTGTACACTCAAAAAACTTTTGCTATTATGATTTAATACTTTATTATTATTAGTTATTTGTAGTTTAGTTGGTCACATATATACGAAGTTACTCATAGACACATTTTTTTAATTGGATTTCCTCCAATTTATTGCGCAACTGCATTGAGCAAACCATTACTGTTCATAGTACATGGAAGTTACATAATATCTGCCTGTTAAAGTGTGATTTCCCTTTTCTCTTAAATGGTGTGTACGTAAGGTTACTTACTTTATCAGGTTAATGTCTCTAACATTACATTGTGAAAACACTTGATAAAACGTACTATTCAGTCGATAGATTTAGGAAAACATAAAAGAAAAAACATGTTATCGTCGATACGAAAAGAATTGATTAAAACAAGCACTTCTCTCTCTCCCCAAAACTTAAACATTATAAAACTTATAATATTTACGACTGTAGTTTTAACATTCACTTCTTCCGCAGAACATTGACGGTGCAATCTTCAAAAGAGCAGCACGTGTCCTCAACACCCACGAGATCCGATACAAGATGCCAGAAATGATCTTTGGAAACATGGATCTGGTCTACAACCCAACCACCGGTTTAGATGTTGATTCAAAAGAGGACCAAAGTATATGATCTTTACTCCACTCATCCAATGAACGGAACGTAAAAGACAATGCCTTTATTTTGTTGCAGGCAGAGGTCTTTTGAAGAAGAAACTTTTGTTCCCAGCTTTGCTTCTGCTTAAGCTGAAAATGAAAGCGTTGATGCCCATCATGTTGGCCATCGTCAAGTTCAAGGCCATCAAAGCCCTCATACTAAGCAAGTTGGCTATCGCCATTGTACTGGGATTCGTTATCTACCAATTGGTTTCAAAATCTGGTAATGAAGAATATGAAGAAATAGTATTTGACTTCATGTCAAATGATTTTGTATTTTTTAGGTATGCCAATGCCAATGAGCATGACTCCGATGGGACCTCCACCAGAACCGCCAATGCCCGTATATGGTCCACCAATGACGTCGACTCCCAACTCCTACGAACCAGGTTGGGAACCATCTGGAGGACCATACGCCAGAATTTGGAATTCAAATTCGGGATCAGAAAACGGAGGACAAAGTATGGCGTACTCTGGATACTATTCAGGCAGCTCTACCACGCTTAGACCGTAAATAGCCGCGATGAAAATGTTTCATGACACGTTGTAATTTATTTATTTTCACTCCGTTATGCCTGTAATTATAAATTATTGAGCCTAAATAAAGTTTAATGAATTTGAATTTCTCTCCTCATCTATGCAACTTTATACACACAAAAGCAGGTTTGGTGGCACTACTAATGGCACCATCTATATTCAGTATAAAGAAGTTAAGTTAACTGCTTACTGTATTGTTTCATGGATGGCGGTACTGTTTAACTTGTTTAACATTTACACCTGTTCATGCAAAGAACAGTCTGAATAAGTTATCTATATGTGGTATTTAATAAAATCACTGCAATGTGCTTGTTCATTGAATTTGAGGGATTATTGTTTTTATATCATCCACATATTATTTTGAGTACAAGGTATTACACTATTAATTAATATTAATTCCGGTAAATGATCAATAATGAATTGTAATGGGCGGTCTGATTAAGATTTAATAGTGTTAATTATATCTGACAGGATTTCAGTTAATAAGCCAATATATTAATACCCCACATTATCGCTCGTTCAAATGAAACTTCAAAATCTAATAGAGCATGGTAATATGCAATAAAAACTAATAGTAAATACAGCTATCTAGGACGAAGCAACAATTAGAAATTGTTTTAAATTGCTTTAGGATTCATGCATATTATTTCTCAATTGTGCCCGATTATCCTTGGTAATGAAACCGCAGGAAGTGAGAAGACAATTGAAAACATCTCAGATAGGAAATAAAACGAGGAAAGTAAATTGAACAATAATTTATTTATTTAAATAACTTTAATAAATTACAACAGGAAATAAATTAAAAACAAGTATGACATTATAACACAGAGACAAATCAATAACAAAATTATTGAAGTCAATCAATGGAGACAAAAGTTAACAATTTTTTTAAATACTTTTATGGTTTGTACGGTTGATAATCTGGTTGCAACCCTAACGGTAATGGTGTATCAAAACTTCTTCCATAGGAAGAATGTCCATGGCCGCCGTAGTCTTCGTGTGAACTAGAATGGCTACTTCCATGACTATAAACTGGTTTAGTGATCACTTCGTACGTCGTTTGTTTTCCACCCCCGCTTGTCAATGATTTGAGTCCAATGATGGCAGAGAGCAACAACGAGATCAAGGCTGTCATCAAAGCTTTTCCTGCCAAGGCGGCCAAAGCGCCCATAGCCACTGCCATTAAAGTACCTTTCATCATGGCACCAGCGGCCAAAAGCATTCCAAGGCCACCGCCCTTTTTGCCACCCCCAGCGCCGCCGCCTCCTTTCCTTCCAGTGAACGCGTTGTTCGGATCATACAGATTCAGTTTGATGGAGTGGGTGTTCAGGTAATTAGAGACCTTGTTCATTAGGAAGGCGTCTAGTCTTGCATCGGGATCGTTTGGAAACTCCCTTGCAACTTCCGCAACGATTTCTTCGTTAGCTTTCGCCCGAGCTTCTCTCACTAGGCTAACTCCTGGAAGAACGCTGAAGTCTTCCTGGTTGTTCAGCTTCTCCACCCAGTTGACGACGTCCAATTTGAAGCAGGTGACCGAGTAAGAAGACGCGCACTCTTTATCCAGGGATCTCTTGAAGGTCTCCCGTTCTCCCTTTTGCTGGTCTTCATCGGAAAATCCAATGGCAAAAACATTGGCTAACACCACAACGAACACTAAATAGTTTCTCGAGAGGAACATCTTCAACGATTGGTTTCCGCTGGTACACTGAAACTTAGCGGGTACTAACGGACTTATTTATACCTCGGAGGATGGATGAAAAAATACTCTTCTAACCCAGATTGTCCAATTTACTTCTGCCATTCACTTTTATCAAATTATGTCCGAGCTAGGTCAGATTATACGAACTTAATGGAGCATTCAATAATGGATGTTACACTTCAATTCTTCTGGCGGCCGTCTAGAGAGCTTTCTATCTTTCTGTACGTCTCCTACATTCTATTTATTAAATAGCATTTTTTGCCTTCTCAAGATTTTCAAGACGTGGCATGCAGCAGTGATTAATAGGTCGGTAATGAAGCATCACCAGAACGGGAGGACTGGTTAATAATAATCTAAGATAAAATGAAGAAGAAAGAAATGATTATATATTCAGTTGATGGTAATTATTTAATTTACTTTATCTTCATGTTTAATTGCTGCTCATTATGATTGTCATTAGAATCAATTATTGTGGATTAATTAATTTTCATAACCATATTCGAATTGGGAGTTAATTGGGAATTAAAGCAGTGAAAATAACAATGGATGGTTATCATTAGAAGATATTGAAATTGAAGAGATTACCATGTATTGATTAATAAAAATAAAGCTTGTGAGTTGTTATTTCTCCCAACACAATTCGTTTATTGTCATTAGTTTTGAGGTTTCTGGATAGCTTTAGTAATAACTATTAGTTGACTACTATTTTCCTGATTTTTAAAATTTGATCTTCATCATCAATCAGAAGTCAGACGTAGTGGAAATAAAAAGTCATACATATGGTCTAGTTAAAAATAAATAATTTATTATCATAAAATAAATATTAGTCATCAACAAATCTGAGGTCTCATCATTATCAACATCATCATCAACAACATCAATAAATAACATCAGTCATACAAAACATTAAAATTAATCTTTGTTTCTTCATGGTTTGTATCCCTGCTGCAACCCAAGCGGTAAAGGCATATCGAAGCTTCTTCCATAAGAAGAATATCCATGGCCACCGTGTTCTTCGTGCGAAGACGAGCTGCCGTGACTGTAGATTGGTTTGGCTACGATTTCATAGGTGGTGCTCTTGTGCCCTCCGCTAGATAACGATTTCAATCCAATGATGGCCGAAAGCATCAATGAGATGAGACCGGTCATCAAAGCTTTTCCCGCCAAAGCTGCTAAGGCGCCCATGGCAAGTGCCATCAACGTTCCCTTCATCATGGCGCCGGCAGCAAGAAGCATCCCAAGGCCCCCTCCCTTTTTCCCGCCGCCACCCCCGATGCCACCGCCTTTTCTGCCCGTGAAGGCACTTTTAGGATCGTAGAGGTTAAGTTTGATGGAATGGGTGCTGAGGTAGTTGGAGATTTTGTTCATCATGAAGGCGTCCAGTCTCGAGTCAGGATCGTTTGGGAACTCCCTGGCAACTTCTGCGACAATATCGTCGTTGGCCCTGGCACTTGATTCTCTAACCAAAGAAATCCCTGGCAGAAGACTGAAGTCGTCCTGGTTATCTAGTTTTTCGACGAAATTCACGACGTCCATTTTGAGGCAGGTGGTTGAGTAGGAATCGGCACATTCTTTGTGTAGCGATTTTTTGAATTCTCCTCGATCTCCTTTGCTAGGCGCCTCGCTGATATCTTCAGCAGCCACCGCTCCAAAAATGACGATTAGCACAAAAATCACAAACAGATTCTGCGACATTTCTGCTGAATGTTCGGGGAACGACTGGATTGCTCCAGTTAGACGCTTCTAGTATTTATATGAAAATTAGACATCAGATGTGTGCTTTTTTTTGTTGGCCAGCTTAGTGGAGCATACAGATGACCATAGTGGTCGCCTTTCCTACCGTCCTATCACCTACTCCGACGGCTTTTATTTCATTTTTCAATAACTGTCCAATTACTTGCTAGCCTGGTTCGGAGAGAAGGACGGAATGAGTGTACATTCACTTTTTCACACCGCGGTAGCTTGGTTGTATCCGCAACGGTTTAGATTTTCATAGTACGAAAGTGTGGCATGGCAATCGCTCTATATCGAGGTGTTCCAGATTTTATGTGAGGAAACGGAGCCTGCAAGACTCTTTGTTATTTTTGTGCCGATAATTAGTAACGAAACTGGCGTCTCATCTGTTTAGTTTCAGCCTGAATGAATTGATTAAGACTAAAACGATTCATGTGTGGTGGTTTAAGAATGAACGTACTTGCACCTGTGGTTTTGTGGTTACCGTATATTCTATGTAAATTTTACGACTGCATATTTGAAATTGCCTTCATTCTAATTCAGTGGAACTGAAAACAATCCTTTCAATTCAGGATGCGTTTCCTATTTGAATCATGATAAAACATAATCACAATTAACAACATTGGATTGGAAAAAAAATCAAATCTAATTTTCAATTTATTTTCTAACAAAAACAAAACAGGTACATAGAAATAAATAAAAATACAGCAATAAATAATAATTCTTTTGTTGTTCGGTCTTCTCTTTTCATTCCTCTTCATGCTGCTTTCGTTGTTTTATAATGTGTGGTATCCTTGTCCCAAAGAATAACCGTCGATTCCTGCTCTGTTCCACAGTGGAGCATGGATTTGTGGAACGACCTCATAGCTAACTCTAGGTCCATGCGACTCTAGTAAATTTTTTAATCCAGTCGCCCCAGCAATGGTTAAAGCCATAATACTTGCTCCTAATCCCTTGAAAGACACGAGCGCGATCAAGGACAGCACAGCAGGAATGATTATGGCAGCTTTTAGTTTTAGTACTAAAAGCAGCGGTAAAATAAATTTCTTCAATTTACTTTTTCTTGACTCTAAAAAAATGAGATAACATAGGTATAAAAATACAAATAAATAAAAGAAGCACGTCAACAAATGAATAATATAGTTGAAAGTAAAAACTTTCTTGAACTAAAGAAGGTTTTTAAGTACACATCTAACAACAACATTAAAAGCTGTACCAGTCCGATTGAGGTGAAGGTCATTCGTGCTCAGGTATACGGAACTGTAAGTTCAGGTTCAAGTGAAAGAGAACGAAGAAGGCGACGGTTGATTACTTCTGTTTTATGGCTTCCAGTTGCCGCAATAAACGTATTAGATGTTTTCTATGTGCGAGTACTCTGGATGTTCTAGATTTGCAGAAGAGCCGCAACAGTTGTTGAACCAATTAGAGTAATATAGTAAATTAGTAATTGTGCGCTTCCGCACAGTTATTTCATGACTATGGATTAAGCGTTTGTTGCGAATTAAAGAAATAGGATAAATGTTGGATAAATAAGGTTAATGAGAGCAGTATACAACTTAACGTTTCACTCTAATCAACTACCTTGACGTATAGACGGTTTGATTAGCCCAAATGTTCTTGGGTTTCTTTATTAGGAATTCATTTTCTCGGCATACAATTCCTTAATCCGTGCTGAATATATGTAGAACAGCATGCGGTACATGCAGATTATTCAAAGGTAAAAATGTATGTTTGCAAAGAAATTTTGTTTGGCTGAGAGATGTATCGACACCTGTATACTTAGGCAAATGGTATTTATGACCCGGAAACGATCCTAATGGTCACGAGTTACGAGTTCTAGGCTCCGGGGATTTTTACTTTTATTTGTTACACACAACAAATAGCAAAAATCATTTTATTATTTTTAAGAAAACTGCGAAAAAATGCCTCATAACATCAACCACATGATTAATCCACAGAGACGTCCTCATCGGTCAATGTTCCCTTGAATAACATCTGAAAGACATAGGACAAACGAAAACAACAACCACACTAGAGATAGCAGAGTATTTAGACCTTGCGAAAGGTATTGGTATGTGGAAAAGATTTGAATCGCAGGTGAGTGCCAAGGAACTCGATCCATAATTTCCCAATTAACTCTAGTACGCTAAAATTTATAAAAAAAAATGTAAAAAATTTAATTCTAATTTAAAACTGACAAGGCTAAGACAAACGCACAGAAAATTTCTGCTTCTTCTATTTTTGAGCACGAAATGTTGTCCACTCAAATGTTGTCCAGCAATTAGCAGTAGGCTATTCCTCCTAATTGCATCTTTCAATAATTGCTGCCTTTGGTAATTTGAACCTTATACCTCTAAAACTAGTTCACCCACAATGTTGAAAGAAAAAGATATTACAGTCGACATTTGATGTTGCAACATACTGTGCGCGCAAAAAAATGTGATAGGTAAGAAGCTATTTTATTCTAGTATTCATGTATTAATTATGTGTAAATAATCGGTGTTGTTCATTAAAATTTACCTCTAATTGTCTAAATATCAATATAATCAATATAATTGTAACATCTGTAATCCCAAATAATATTCAGATACGAATTTGTAAATGAGATAGTATAAAACTGTTTATATTTGTGCCAAAAAGTAAAGGAAATTCAATCAACAAGTTTGTAAAAACGCCAGTCGTTGAGATCACAGTAGGTTGAGTGATACTGATGAAAAGGTTGGAAAAAAATTAACTCCCAGAGGGCTGCGTCTCCTTATTAACATTGTAAAATGCATTAATAAAGTAAAACAAAAACTAAACTATTTATAATTTTTCATTTTACGAACCAGGAATGTGTCGAATTATTTATAATAATTTATGATTATTATATACACATAGCTATTGTTTTTGATTAAATTTTCATTAAATGCTTACACAGGATGGCTATTTGAATAAACTAAAAACAGACTTCGACATTTTTAACGCAACAATTTTTCAAAATCTCTTAGTTTTAATAGTTCTAATATTCAAGTTCTAATAGTTTTAATATTCAACTAGTTTTAATTTAGTTACATCATTTTCCTTACTCACTAAACTAAAATGGAAATTCCTTAGTTAGAGACCTCAATGTTTTTCTTGGGATAATACATTTTTAAAACAAACCGGAAAGGTTAAAATCCCATTGAAGAAAATCTTCTTCAATGGGATTTTAAGCCTTCAATGGGATTTTAATGGGACTTCAAAAGAAGTCTTCAAAACGCGATTTTTCAAAAACTATTGAAAATAAAGATAGACTGTTTGATATCAAAATAAAGGAAATTAAATACTCATAAAAAATGTTAAATTAAAATAAGTTGCTGTATTGTATTTTCCGATTACTTTTATTTATTATTAAACTGGAACCCTACATGTTTCGACCTTAGGCCATCCTCAGGGGTATCGTTATTATATTGAGCTCTTGACTTTCATGGTCTTTCTGGTTATTCTATATTCCTCTGTGTAATAACATCTCTGAGCTTCTTTTAAGAGTTTCTTCGTTTTTCCGTGATCCTAACTTTATTTTTTTTAAAGCTTTGAATTTTTCTTCAGTCTGCTTTGGTTTTATTAACCTTTGGCATTATTCTGTTATATTGCTTAATTTTCTATTCTGGTATCTACCACGTTTTGTTGGTGCGTTTTTTTTTATGTAGTAGGTGCGTTTTTTTATGTAGTGTTAGTTCACTCTGTCATCGTACATTGTTGTTGAAATTTGTATGCATACATTAAACAATAGAAGAGTGAAGAAAAACAACTCCTTTATTGTTTAATGTGTGTATTTTAAATTTGAACATATTAAATGCACAGATTAAACAATAGAAGAATGAAGAAAAACAAAGTTTAACAACAAAGCACGTGGCAGAGTGGATAACACAGAAATAGCGAAACATAACCTACGCACCAATGAAACCGGCAAAAAATGAAGCAATATAATAAAATAATAGCAAAGGTTAATCAAATCAAAGGAGGCTAAGAAGGTCATATAAGATTAACCCATTCACACGATTAAAAAATCCAAAAGCTTTAGAAAAAATAAAACAATATAGAGAATAGTTAAACAGTCATAATAATGGACGAGTTAAGATCACGGAAAGAAACTCTTACAGAAAGCGAAGGGAGAAATACACAGAGGAACCTAGAATAACCAGAAAGATTATCCAAACGAAGAGCTCAATGCAGTAACGATGTCCCTGAGGATGGCCTAAGGCCGAAACATGTAGGGATGAAAATAATAATAAATAAAAATAATCGAAGGTACACTACAGTAACTTATTTCAACATAAACACCGATTATAAATATGGACGTAAGCTTATTGAGCTATCGCTCGGTCTATCAGGTACTCCGAGCTTCGCTCGGATTCTCAGTATTCGTTTTATCGTGAAATTTAAAACTAATGACCGAGCTAGCATTTTTTAATTTCTCATAGTGGTGGCGCCATCGTACGGCCAACGATTAAACTATCGTCATAGCCGATAACAGAGTTCTGTATCGATGTTTCCCTCGTGCTTTTCTAACAATTTTTTTATTTACGATATAAAATGATTTTAGTGAGAGTTTAAACATATCTCAATAGATTCGTAGCACCGGATTATCGATATCCTGCAAATATCGGTCGGCAACGTAAAGCCGTTTTCCCGGACTGAGGAATTCATACATACCCACATACATACACACAAACAAGATTTGCGCGTTTAAGAATATTAGATCTAACGCGAAGTCTGATGTTATAGTCCATTTTAAGATATAAGAAAACAGCATGTACTTACTGCATTACACTGTGTGCAGTTAAGGATATAAAGCCATAAATAAAGGATCATCATTTTACGGGCGGTGATTTATGGTCGAATATTTAGGAAGAATGAAATGTATATGTCGCTGATATTTATTTATATCGGCCATAAAAAATGAAAATGGAGGGTTATATTGCTTTATGACTTTCTCAGATTTTGAAAAGTACTATACCTACTAAAATTGACAAAATCAAAAACTAACTTAGTGAAGCAGAAAAAATTATAATTTACTTAGTTTTAATAAAATCAACTAGTTTCAATTTATTTCTGAATACTTTTCTCAACACTAGAACTCCCAAAACTAAAATGGAAATTCCTTAGTTAGAGACGACCTCAATGTTTTTTCTTGAGGTAAGTTATTTTTAGAAACAAACCGGATAGATGAAAATTCCATTGAACTACGATCGTAAAGTGGGAAATGTGTTTCGTTTCTTCTGTGAAAGGCGATTTTTGAACACTTTGGAAGATAAAGATAGACTGTTTGGTATCAAAATAAAGGAAATTAAATACACTATTGATACTCACCATAAAATATAGAATGGTTGATTAAAAAATAAAATAAAAAAAGGGAATTGAAATCGTCAATATTTAAACAATTTCGGACACCCCCTACAAAAATGCTAGTTCCAACAATTTTTTTTTCCAAAAAAGTGGTGATGCAAATATTGAACTTTAAACGAAAAATCGTTGGAGTTACGTTCAATAGATCTATTGGCGAATTTTCAACTTATTAAAACAAAATTAAAATCAACGGATATTTGAGATATTTTAAACGAAATTATCTCAATACGACCTCTGCTTTATTTTATCGAGCAGCGGAAATAGGTGGCTTTGAGTACCCAACAGTCGTTTGGTTTACACAATGTTTCTACCTCCATATGGTATTTTCAGATGGGGTTTAATTAATTACTATTATCAATTACTTTTTATTGAAAGTATCAAATAAAACACTTAGCCAAACTGTCGACTTTTATATCAAGATTCAAGATTCATAGCCAGATTACAAAATGAAAACGATTTTCAAAGTTATTTGATTTTAGTTAATTCATCATAGGCGGCTACGATGAGAAATTACGAAAAAGGCTTATCAATTTGAGTCTCCAGCACTAAACGAGATAAAGTTAAGATAGTATTAATTTACGGGAAACGCAGTGAAAATTCTTCAATTTCTACTAAAAAATAATATTAATGGTTCTTCAGAGCAGAAAACATTGATTTTTTTCACGATTTTCTCTTGTTTGTCACATAATCAAACATGAACGTAGCTTTGCCCATTTTAATTATTAGTCTTTTATTTCACGACAGGTAAAATAATCATGCACAAATTAAAGCCATTCTGTTTAGAAAACTATTTGCAATAAATAGCTAAAACAGACAATAGATGTAAACAAGTTATTTAGTTCTCTTAATTAACCATTTAACTCTCATGAAGAGAAACTCTTTTAAAAAATAAAACTTGAAACTTGTCTTGTGACATTAGAAAATTTTATATGGTTTTTATTTTTGTTGTTAAATTAAATTAAATTACTGATTGAACTTGTATTATGAACTTTATGTTATTTCAGCTTAAAATTGATTGCCATTATTTAAACTTTTCCCATTGATTATTCTGAGTAACCAAGAATAACATATAGCAAAATATTAGTACTAATAATCTGAATACTTACTTTTTAGAAGACCTTAATTGTGTTTCTAAGAATTGTTATCCTATTCATACACACTAGAATTCGCTTATAACGCCTTGCTTACAATGACCTTCCGTTTACAATGGCGAAATTTCTCTTATAAGTTGGATTTCCTATGTGCTTACTTACATATAAAATTATTTGCTTAGAACGAATTCTGATTTAACGTCGATGTCGTTTATAACGACGCATTTCGACTGTATTCTTCGATAAAATGTTCGGTTAGAACGACCAAATATGAAAACATTACCGTTTTAATTGAAATTATTATTATTCTCTATTGTGTGAACCTAACTTCAATTAAACTGGCATTTCTGTCACCTATTGCAACTTCGGTTCTCCAACCAACGGATCAAGGTGTAATTCGAATGGTTTCCAACAGAATTTTCGAATAAAAATACTGTTCGAAACCACTCGAGATGCAGAAATGACATGAAATAAAATATCATAGCATTGTTAGAAGCAATTAATATTAATAATAATTAGAATTCATATGGCAACATTAACTTGACATCGTGTCAGTTTTGCAACGATTGTCAACTGTTTTAAACATGCAAGACTCTTCAACAGTAGATGAATTTGATGAAGAGGGTGATCTTCCCATTTCGGAGTGGATATCAAAGTTCCATAATCTATTGAAAAGTTCGTTTCTTTTGTATAAGAGGCGAACTGGGCGGAGTGCCTAACCATTGATGACAATATTCTAACAGCAGAAGAGCCTATACTGGAAGAAAAAATGAAGACTGTCCAGGACACAACATGTAATAATGAGGAAGTCGAAGAAAACGAAGAAAAGACGACTGTACAGAATTTCAGCCTCGAGTATAACTGAAACTTTAGATGCAATAGGTATCGCAAAGATCTGATTGTTGACTGTAAAAATAAAAAAAAAGTAGAAAGAATATTTATTGGTAACAAACAGATAAAACAGTGTAACATAGAAGACTATTTTGCTAAACTTTAGTACTTCAATTGTATGTTGTAATAAATTGAAACTTGTTTTGTTGGTATCGCTCGGGGGTTAGAAGAGAAAACCAGTTCAGTGACGGACAGTCGCATTTTAAGTTTTCTACGTGTAATACCGAATGTAAGTATGCTAATGGAGAAATATATTATTTAAGTTATTTCGAGTCTTATTACGTAAAGAGTGTAACATATGTAATAAATAAAATAAAATGTATTGATTTTATTGTGTAATTATTTAAATAATATTTTTTCTGAAATTACATATACAACATTCGCTTTAGACGAGATTCGGCTATAACAACAGACAGAAAACTATCTATCATCTAAGCTCCCATCTACTGCCTGCAGCTTAAATACAACTTCTACCACAACTAACTTTCTTTAGAAACCGATCTGGAGTGGTATACTATGTCTCATGGGCAGTGTCCCCACCACTCCACCATTCAACTTGGTTTAAGTAAGAGAATGTAGCTGCGTATACTCTCTTCGGCCTCCAATTTTACGCCAGGGTGGGGGGAAGCACTAGAAGATCGTCCGCCTCTGGTTTACTGACCCACATTTCCACTTCCGTCCACAGGTGACCTCAATGGAGGTTACATTTCTCCCAAACAGGTATTCGTCCCCACTACAAGTGAAATTCCTGTAGGCCACTTGTTGCTTTCTTGTGTTTTTAAATGGACCGACTGTCGAGACGGCAATTGTTCGTACAAGTTTTCGGAATTTTAATCAATTTGATACAGATTTTCCAAACGTAGTCGTTATTTTGTTTTCGATTCCCTCATTACGCGGAATTGCAAAGGTGGTTGCTCGATCATATAAAAATGGTAATTTAACAATTTATGGAGTTAACAAGAAATTTTACCTAGATTTCATTGAAAGTATGCTTGCCAACTGCTTTTGCAGACTGAAAACAAATTATGGTTGTTTTTTGACACGAATACCGTGGCCATCTTGTTACACTAACCTCGAATGATTGTTTTGCAATTGATTATGTGCAGTATCGTTGGAATTTTATGACCCTTGTTGTTATTATTTATTCAATGCATGGTTATTATATATTATACTATTTACATTTGCTTTCTAATACAATTCATCATAGGCAATATTATTAATAGTTGATTACTGAATATTGATATATTGGTTCTATAGTCAAAGGTAAAAATTTGAATTTTTTTAATTTTTGCATACTTCTTGCACAAGTAATACAGGAATTTTATTCGCAAAAAATACATGAAGAAGTAAGAATTTACATTTCTATCAGATCTCGCAAATTTATTTGGAGATGCTGCAGACAAACAAAGATAAAATTTAACTTTATGGGTGCATTTGAAATTACTTCTGAAACAATTCATTACTTAATACTTCACTGCAATTTATTTCTAGGAAGTACATTTTAAGGAAAATACTTTGCAGAAAAATAATATTTGTTAAACGTGGTTTGGAATAAAAATGGAACATGACCCTGAATGAATTTTAAAGTTCCAATAACAATAAATGTATTATATTTTATGATGTAAATGTAAATATGCAGCATAAAAAATTGTAAATAACAGGAGTCACAGAAAAAGTTTAACGTACACTTAACTATTTAGTTTGAAGGATTTTGAAATTTGAATGTACTTGTTTCTAACATTTCAATTTTAACATTAAGAGAAACTATAGGCTGAATTTAGGGAAAGCTGGCCTTTCAGTAAATGAATGTGCAATTTGGTAATCATACTGAGCTGATTATTGTTGTAAACAAATTTGAGTTTATTTTATTTGTAAATAAGATCAAAGTGACAAAATGAAAACTGTAAGCAGTGTTTGGCACAAAGGAAGAAAATCATTGAATGACGCATGAGTAGTAGTAGTAATTTCGAAGCCAACTATTATTTTTTAAGTGTTTAGAAACACATACTTTTTCAAGTAGATTATAATCTACTTAAAAAGTATGTGTTTCTAAACACTAAAAAAATTAAGTTGACCTCGAAATGATCTTATTTACAAATAAAATAAACTCAAATTACTACTAATGATAATTATCATTACACCAAAAAAAGAAGAAAGTCAGTCAAATTCAAAATAGAAATTTAATTAAAATCTGCAGAATAACATGAAACATATGAAACACAGACAAATGATTGTGTAATTAGTATTAAACTTGGTATACTTTATTGTCAACGTTAATGATGATATCAAAGTTAAGTATCTGTATAATTTTGAATTAAGATCCCGAAACACACTTGAAAACTGTTAAGCGGAGAGTATAGGAATGTTAGGTTATATTTACTTCAGCTTCATTAAGGATTGAATTAAGTATTCATCCCAACTCGGTTTTGAAAACGTTACGCTTATCTCATCCACTCAATTTTTTTGTATCATAATGTAAAATCTTTTACTTTTATAGAAAAAAGCGTTATATAGATTTCTTAAAAACTTTCTAATAAACCAGTGCCTCATTGCATTTTTGAAATTATGAAATTATTTGAATATGGCCAAAATTGTGTTTTATCATACATATAAATAAATGAAACATTAAATAAACATTCTTAACATTCTAAGCGATTATAGTTTATACTTATATAATAATTTTTGCATTTTAATTTTGTGCTGCTAAAAATAATCAGCTAAAGCGATTTAAAATGTTAATGCAGTATTTTATGGTAATAAATGAAAGTAATTTGTATATTTTTATGGAATGTGTTTTGTGCGATATTTTTTCACTGAAACTATAACTTTCACTAAGAT
>JAWQRJ010001486.1:0-15748 GCA_033557515.1 Diorygopyx duplodentatus | reverse complement strand
GAACGGAGCTCGGAGTATCTGATATCATAATTTTAAATTACATACTAATACTATTTCGGTGTAAAAGCTCCGTGCACCAGAAACTTAATCTTTATTATTTTTTATAATTAAAATGCAATTATTTACGAACGTACATTTATAATGTATGTAAACTGAAGTGAACTCTGAAAGTCCGAGCGAAGCTGGTTTTTCATAATAGCCATTTTTGTTCTGTTTATGTTTTGTTCTTAAAAGTCGCTTTAAATTTACAATTATTAATTAAAATTGCTTACATATTTTGATACATTTTCTTGAAGATTTTCTTAAGCATTTTAGGAATAGGATATTCTACAGAAAGTTAATATCATTTGTTTAGAAGAATTCAAAAATGTATAGAAATAATAAGGTTTTCATTTAAAAAAATGACTTGCTATTTTTTTTAACGCCGCATTTAAATAAATATTTTGAACACCCTGTAAAAATTTAAAAACATTCAATTAATTAACTCAATCTATTAAAAATTTGAATAGATTTTTTTAAGTCATAACAATTGTACAAATTGCATTCCACCAAATGCCACATAATCTCCAAATCTTCGTACTTAAAACGTATCCGATCTCTTAAAGAAAAAAAATAATATGATATTTTTTATCTACTTTTACTCCACCATAAAAAAGCTAGAAAATGTATTAATAACCGTTTATTATGGTATTGTGCACTCCCTTAGTACACTTATAAAGCTGACCTGTGGTGGTATTCTCGCGACACACCGTTCCTCTTTCACGGTTAATTTTAATATCTATACCCCCCAGTATCGATTTATTTTAGTCCCACTCGCTCACGTGTTCTGCTCCAACTATCGACGCATCAAGGTTAAATGAGATGTTAAATGAAAATTATGTATACTTAGGTACTCGCAAGATTAAATTATTCATTCCCTATTACATCTAGTTATCGACCAATGTATGTATAATGTCGTTATTTCATGAATTATTTATGATTTTAAATGGAAGCTAACACTTTGCTTTTAGTTACCTGTAAGCTGATACCGGTTCTTGATGGAATTTGCTAAAGTTCGAGTGATTGGTGAAAATCGCATTCCGGTATCTCTGGTTGGAAGTGATTGAAGATTTCAATTATGTCAATTTATTTAACACTTGAATTATTAGTTGTAGTAAAATTTAAAATACGTCATCAGTCAATAACAATTCTGTTATTGCATTGAAGTACGTGAGACATTTTATTTGTTAAATATACAAACGAAACGAAGTGATGAAGGAAGTAAAGGTTTTGATTCAAAAATTGATTTCAATTTACAGTTGCATTCAATATCTTGTATTACATAACTCATTTCTGTCGTTTCTTTAAACGTGTTTAACTTTCTTTTATTATTTGATAATGACTTGCAAACATACCGATTTTCCACCTCAGTTAGTAAGAAGGCTATTGAAACATCTTTGCAAACACTCGCTCTTTGTAAACGCAATGACGCACGTTAAAATCAGGAAACTCCTTTTATTTTTTTTATTTTATCCCTTTTCACGCAATAGTCCAGTAAAGTAATGCACAGACGTTACACAACTGTTCCAACAGATAATCATCTCACAGCATTCAATATCGAGGGTTTTTGAAATAATGATGGTTGTATAACATTCGTTATCTAATATCTTATACTATTAAACGAGCTATTATTGTATATATGTATGTTTTTTCTTGTCTCAAACACGGTTTTAAGTTGTCGGCCGATATTAGCAGGGTTTCAATAATCCTGTGCCTAAAATCGATTTATATAGGTTCACCAAAAACATTTAATTTTTTATGAGCGTGAAACAATCGAAAAAAACGTGCCTGGAGGTAACCACACATTGGGGGCCTTGGATGATTTTTTTAATTATTGCTGTTGTAAGTAAGTTTTTGAAAGTGGAAAATTATTACCAAAAATATGTATTGCGTGAATACTCCCCCCCGTTTTATAAAAACTGAAAATAGGTGGCTATTTCCAAGTATGGGCTATGAACAGTACAATAACAAAATATTTTCTGGTAAAATTCTAAAATGACTGGTCAAGTAATTATAATTTATATTTTTTGCACATTTGTAATTATCTTATTTTTTCATTTTTATACTCTTTGAATGTTACAAATGTAATACATCCCGTGTTTATGAGTAAAAGAAAGTTTCTGTTAACACATTTTGGCAGGCATAAAAATAACGACCAGCTCAAAATAAGGCTGTAAAATATTATTGCGTAAACAAGTTTGTTTTATAAACTTGATAACAGTCGCGTTCGGTTTCGCCCCATTCTAAATCATGGAAAGTTTATTTTTGAAACCTGTTCATACGTCTCAAAAACTTATCCGTGCTTACTTCACAAATGTTTTGTTTTGATTTTTTGGTAGTCTCAATCATTCACTGATTGAAGAAATTAATCAAACATTAATTCACGAAGTTGTTTCATAAATTATTGTTGAGTTAGTTATGCAAAACAAAACAAAAATAAAGTATTGTAATCTTTTGGGTATTTTTTGCAGTACCACTCAAAAAAATTGTAAAGTAAGCTTCTAACGATCAGTTTATTCACCATTTTTTTTGTCAATAAAAGATTTTAAAGCTCTATTCATTCGGCTAAAAGTAATCAATGAATAATGTTTTGGAAAAAGTTTAGTACGGGTGAAGAGAAATTGTAGGTAGACGTAATATTTTATAAGTATGATGAATTATGATGTAATTTATAATTTGATTCTGGAGAAACTTCGTTATCTGTTAGTATATAATTTGTTTGACTATTATGAACAAAAATTTATTGACTACATTTGAAGTAATCACGAGCTGGGTGTCTGTCGTTATTACTAAAATTACTAAAATTTATAACTATCAATAATTAATTGTTTACAGAGTTCGTTGTTGAACATGAAATTTTGCAAGAGTACTAAAGAATTAATATTCTATAGGTTTTTTCATACAGGTTTTTTTAGCTTTGCTTCCCATTTTTCATGTTGAAAATTCTATAGATATTTCATGTACCCCATGCCCTACACATATTTATTTTTTAACATTGATGTTGAAAGATGGTAAAACTACACTAATAACTGTTGCTACAAAAATAGTATAATTTGATTAAATATTGACATTCATAAAATGACCCATAAACAGCGAGATGGGAAAACGTAAATCGCGTCACTGCAGATGGGCTAGTTTAAATTTTATAGTCTTAGAAAGGAAATAAAACCCCTATATTCAAATGTCCATATTTCATGATGGATAATATATTCCTAGAATTGTTTGCAGAATTCCAAAAATTAATTGCATACATGCATGCTGTTTATTAATCAAATATTTCATAATTTTAAATATTTGTATCATTGGTATAATTTTTATAAGAATAAACCATATTTTGATAAGTTAAACTTGCCAAAATAACCATCTTTTGGTAAATATTTGGTAAATTTGTTGAGGAATTATTAATAATAAAAACCTATTTTTGTGTGATCATTGCAATTTTTTTTTGAAAAAAAGCACTTCTATGCAGCAGTGCAGCAAGGCGCACATGAGGGTAGGGGGGTAAGCTAGAAGTGTAGTTCAACAAGGAAAATCAAATTAAAATTAGTCACATTTACCTTCCAGTAACACTTTAAAAAGTTCACATTACCAAAATGAATTTTTCAGAGGTATTATGTCAAATCTGCAGCACCCAATACTAATTGACAGTTTATAGTAACTAATATCACCAATGATTCAAAATACCAAGGTATTGAAAAATACAAAAATGATTCAAATAATAAACAAATAGAAGATAAGTGAAGATTTAAAAAAGTCTAAAAGGAAGCAGCAAAACATAGTTGTGGAACTGCAAAATTGGAAATAGGATGAAAAAGAGGACAAAGGAAATGGAAAAAGTAGTCAACCAAGGACTATGTATTAATTGATTAAACGATGGAAAACTACATAATATTAAAAAGGATAGCAAACAAAATTCTTGTATAGACTTTAGAAATAAGTTGAAGTAATCTTTAGCGACAAATTAGAAACTATTTGATGGTATATTAAAGCAGATTATTAACCGTAAATTAAATACACTCAAAAATAGGAAAAATACAAAGGGAAATATTGATACACGAAAGTGTAATTATGGAAAGGCGGGAGAAATATTTTAAAATTGTACATGAGGTACAAGAAGGAAATAAAATGAATGTAATATAATACATTATAAGATAGAGAGATATACAAACAGATACTATAACAAGAGAAGAATAAAGATAGTTAGTAATCACCAATATAAAAAAAGAAATAATAAATTTTAAAATAAAATAATTTATGCACGGGAAATAAGAAAAAAACGATTTTACACATTAAATTTAATAAAATCGGAAACGAGAATACGGATGGAATAATTATACCGGTGCTTAAAAAAGGCACAGAAAAAGCAAAGAATGCAGGAACTACATCGGAATAACCTCAGAAAACACAGTAAGATGTATGGAACAAATTTGTATGATATGTTAAGAAAGGTTATGGAAAAACAGAGGTTTCAGAAAAATAGAAGGGTGCAGGATAATATTTTCACACTAATACAGATGAAGGAAACAATCAAAGAATAAGTAAGGAAGAAAGTGTGGAATGTGTTTTATTAAAAAGCAAAGAATGCAGGAACTGCATTGGGATAACCTTAGGAAAGTACAGTAAGATGTATTGAACAAATTTGTATTGTAGCTTAAGAAAGGATATGGAAAAACAGAGGTTTCAGAAAAATATAAAGGTACAAGATAATATTTTCATACAGATGGGAAAAACAATCAAAGAATAAGTAAGGAAGGAAGTGTGGAATGTGTTTTATACATATGAGAGAGAATAGCAAAGTTTCCTCTATACGTTTAATAGTTCTTGCCAAGTTTTAATTATGTTCTCTTGGCCTTTCGGCAAAATTTCAATAACTTGATTACATCTTTCAGCATCCTCTTGGTCCAGATTTCCTGTGATTGCTTTGATTATGCTTCCCACAAAGTTAACTTCACCTCTAGTATTCCTGATTTTAGGCAATAGTTGACAATATTCATCAAATTTCGACTTCTATCTAAAGATCTAAAGCTGATAAGGCATTATTTAATTCCAACTCATGATTTCTTGCTTCTTTGCTGTCATTGATTAACAATTCATCGCAACTTTCATTTATATTATTTGTTTCCTGGGTTAATGGATTAAGGTCGTAGTGGGTAATAATCGCCCATGTTGAAATCTTGTTTTCAGCTGTTCCCAAATATAATGGTAATAGAAGATCATTTATCGATATCAATTTTACTTCTGCTTCTGCTCCGAGGGGGCAACATAGTGTAGCTACGATTGCGTTCATTGATTTCTTTATTGCAGGCTTATCCAGGGATCCAACAATTTTAGATGTTTCCACGACTGGGTCCAATCTTGTCCAGGGAACGGGTAATTTTGAAACCACTTCCACGTATTCAACAATCTTCGGGATATGTCTTTTTTTCAGACTTGGCCAGGGATCCAACGATTTGCTGCTTCCTCGACTGGAAAAATTCTCGGATTTTTCTTTTGCTGCGTCAGTTTTCTTCCTTTTCAATACATTTGGTATCCGCCAAAGATCACCGAAAATCATCTCGCGACTTTCGAAATTCACGTTAATTTGTGCAGATATCCTACTGACTGCGCCGATTTAGAATTATCGTCTAACGCGATTTGTTTTGAAAAGTATTTATTTACACCAGGAATACATTACGAAACTTATTGCGATGTTAAGATGTTAAGAATTTGATTAACGACTAACAGAGTTACGGTTGCATGTGAGACGTTCAGAGATTGATCGACAGCTAAACAATAGAATGAAAGACGTGGCTTATATATATTTTTATTGCAGAGTCAGCACTGACGTCATCTTTTTCCATTCTTGGAGTATTCCGGGATTGTAACGCTACTGCTTATCTTGAGAACGATGTATGATATTAGGAGCACCAACCCAAATATCGCCTTTCATTTGACTGCATCTCATACATTACAAAATAGAACATTTTGTAATATAATCACAAAGTGTTCCATTTTGTAAAGTAAGTACTGTAACGTTTTGGAGTTCTATAAGAACTGGAAGGGATTTTGATATAGATAAATATCAACAGTTTTTCAATACGCACGATCATCCATGTTTTGCTGATTTTCTGCAAATGTTCACATTTCTCTCACTCAGTAATACTTTGTGAGCAAATTTATATGCTGTAGAATTCACAAAATATTGCATCAGTATTTTTAAAGGAAACGACTAACACCACAAAACATGTTTCTTGTATAATGGAGCTTGAGAGAAAATCTGATATGAACTTCCAAACTTTTGCACAGTTATTTTCGACGAAGCGTAAATTGTCCGCCCTGACGTTTGAAAATTAATTCTCCGGAAGCCAGACGATCTTACAATTAGACGAACACCGCAAATAGTTTCGGGAGAACTATTGCATTCCACGCAAAGTTTATGGAATGAATTGACGTGACTGGAATACAACGATAATTTGAAAATCGTCGAGATGCAGAATGGAATAATATGCATGTTGACGCCTGCGAAAATCTTGATTAAGGATGTATGAACGTTTAAATTCAAACTTTAATCAGTTGTAAATAAGTAAAAGTCGAAAAGAAAGTGTATTCCAAAAAATACTGAACAATATTTAAAGTTCTTAAGTAACAGAAAATTATATTTTTGCAATTTTCCAATTTTCTTTTTTGCCAATAATTTTCGTCTACCTAATGATCCTGTTATGAATACATTAAGCACTCTGTTAAGGATCCACTATGATATAAAACCACAAGGAAAACAAGTTTGGGAAACAATGTTTTTTTGTGTTTTTATCCCCCGAGCGAGCTTGGTCTTTCAGGTACTGTTCACTGAACTATGACAAATCTTATTCGTGGTTATGTAATTCCAGTGCATTTGAAATTTGTGTTTGGACATAATTTGTTTTTAATGTTATTAGTTTTGTATAAGTTAGAAGACAATTAAAAACTGACTAAATCTGTTTTTTACAATATTAATCACTGCCAAGTAATAATTCATTGTATTAGTATTCTATAAATCAGTTTAATAATTTTTTTCTTTTAAATTACCTACTCTATTCATCTTCCGGAAACAAAATCTGTGACGTCACAAGTTTTAATGGAAAGTTTAAACTAGAAATTTGCGTGAAAAGTTTAGAACGAGCTAACCAAAAAATTAAAAACATTTCTGTTTTCCAGAATACTAAGAGAAAAGACTGCATTCATAAAAAATTGTCCTCCTATAATTACTTATTTGGTTGTGAATGTAGCTCAACTTTAATATGTATACCATTGTACAAAATAATAATTTGTAATATTTTCAATTTATTTAATTTTAAGGTTTACAATGGCAACAAAAAAAAAGAAAAATAGAATATGAACACAGACAATTTAATGTTGAACTTTATTTAATGTTATCTGTATTTGTGAACGATTTACGTGCAGAAACAATTTTACATTTTATTAATTTACAAAAGCATAAGGACAATAACAACGTTATTAATGGTTTTTTTGCACAAACTATTCTTAACATACAAGAAACTTTTGGAGAAAGATTTAAAGAGTTTAGAAAATTCAAAGCTACATTAGCTTTTTTGACAAAACCAATTGAAGCAGATATGCAGCAATTACATTTTTCACCGTTCCCCTTGATTAATCATGCACAATTTGTCATGCACAAGTCCAAAGGTTTATGGAATAAATCGGCTCTTAAAGCTTAATTCTGAAATTCACAATCTTCAAAATGTAGATAAAATTGTTTTCGAAGCTTGGTACCGTCTTCCAGAATCGTTCAATCATTTAAAAAAATGTGCTTTCGGAATACTGACAATTTTCAGATCCACATATTACTGTGAGCAAGTCTTTTCATATATCAACTTAATAAGGAGTAAGTTAAGAAGTAATGTTACCGAGAGTGCTGCCTTAAGTTAAACATTACTGAACATTCACCAAATATTGAAGTCTTGTCGAATACTATGCAAGAGAAACCGTCCTATTAATAAAATTATTATATTGTAATGTAATAACTGGCAAGTGCAATAGGTATCATTTAAAACAAATAAACAATGTTTTACGTTTTTACTTAAATTTGGCATATATTTTTTAGCGGCTCTTCCATGTTTTTGTTTTTTTAAAGATAGATTTGGCTCTTTGTCGCCGAAAGGTTGCCGACCTCTGGTCTAGAACTTCCCATATGCTTCCGTGATTCAGAGAGTCAAAAGCCTTCTTGAAATCCACGAAACAGATATAAACTGTAATATTATACTCTTTACTTTTTCTATTAGTTGATTGACAGTATGTAAATGATAGATTGTGCACTTATTTTCACATATATACATTACATACGTTTTCATTCTTCTCTGTATTCTGTAAAGAAATGTTCATCAATCAAGATTATTTCATAAGAAGCAAGCAGATTTTTGCTACTATCATAAAAACCACTGGTTAAAAAAATTAAATTATCTCCACTGGACACAGCTTAAAAGGTTCATTCAGGAATGTTAAATTTAACGAAAAGGATGTTTTTTTCTTTGCGGCATTTTGTCAGGCGGATTATTTCGCACTACTTTGCCCATTTAAGTTACTTTTAAGTACTAAAAAGTTAACTAATAGGATTTTATTAAGAAAGTTACTCTATGTTTGGACACGTCCTTGGGACAGAGTGTATAATAATATTTTTTACTATTTTATGTCATATCAGTTATTCAATATACCTTATTACCTTTGGCAGATATAACAGAGGTAACTTAAAGTCGGCGAACTCTGGATAGATAATCGTTTTTGTCAATAGAGCAGTGTAGTAAAGTAGGATAGTAAACGGTAAATGTAAGTGAATTATGTGTAATGTGCTACGAAATGTTTTATGTATTTTTTGTTTTGCAATTCTGAATATCATTAGCTTTTGCATGCAAAAAAAATCCACTATGAATAATTCAATATATCTACCTACAATTCTACGCGTTCTTTAATTTAAAATTACTTTTAAATTAGCCATTTGTCTTATTTGATTGAATCAGTGGCATAATGATGGCATCAAGTTGGAAAGTGGTTTTCTACTACCATATGATCAAAAATTCTGTCTAGCCAGCTGTGGAAAGAAGGATTCATTTTTGTCAGGTTAGAGACACTTTCGGAAATAGCATTACTTAAACTTGGTAGTGATCAAAAAATTGACTCATGATTCATTTACTCATATGGACTCAATTATTGATAAATTTCATAAAAAGATCTTTGCCATTTTGAGATACTGTCCCGAAAAAATAAATGTCAAATACTCGTGTTTATAAAAACGTAACCTGTAAAAATCTTCAAATTAACACCACGAGGTTCCAAACATCGATAATCTTATTGAGAGTTCCCAAATTAACTCTTCATTCCACAGCTGACTAGACAGTAAAGGATTTTAGTCATACGCTACCCCCTCTACAGCGATGTTATTGTGATTGTTTGTTTTGTGAAGTATTCAAAATATCATTCTAATTCTGTTTCCAACGATGGGTAAAAGGCTGATTATTAAGGCGGATTTGGCTGAAATATTAAGCTATAGGAGCAATGTTCAATAAAATCAATATGGTTGCTATATCACGTCAAAAATAAAAGAATTTGCCCTTGTAATATTATGAACTTTTCACTATAAGGACGAACAAGGAATGACAATTATTGATAATACATTATCAAACAATTTAAGCAGGAAATTTTAGCAAATTCTCGACAATAAATTCATACATTCTAATGCAGCAAAGCATTAACAATCATTGTCATTCCTACAGTATGTATACTTTTCACGAGGTAGAGCTCCTTACCGTTGTGGTCAATTAATACATTAATTCCGATATTGTATCAAACAGCCAATTTTTTTTGTTTTAATTCTTCTTTCATAGACTATTAACGAGATATATTATTTCATGGATAATTAATTTAATAACGGGAATTAATAGTTCTACAAAATATTGCTTATTTTTGCTTTGACTAGTTTAATAGTTTTATTAACCCTTTGCAGTACTTGGTTGACATAACAGTTTACTTTGTGATGTGTAATAACAAGGGAACACCAATGGCAAACCGGAAATTCAGATTTTAATGAAACTGCATATTTTGTAGCAACTCAATCGCTTGTTTTCGAGGTGTAGGCCATTTTTTAGCGCAAAATAATCGTTTTGGTGGAAACACTTTATTAAGCCTCAATTTTTTTATACATTCTCTTGAATGACGAGAGTCGAATATCCATCGACTTTCCTCTCCCCTAGTGGATGTTTTAACCCGTAGAATTGAGAAAAAAGAAACGGCCAACTTAAATTCCGTGAAAAAAATTCATGGAAACAAAATTCCAAACACTGCCATCGTTATCACTGTTTCCTATTTTTCTTCCCGTCCTCATCAGTCTATTACTTTTTGAAAATATGGCTTATCTTTGCGATATAAACTTGTATACAACATATAATAATCTCATGAACAAATAACCACATCGACATACGTATTTTAAGATTATGTGTATAGGTATATAAGTCGCTTTTTCCGTACTCTTTCAATCTTCAGTTATGATTTGAAGTAAAGTTTACTTATTTTTATACTTTGTTATTGCAAAGTATGAGTACGTTTTATTATAAATTATGATAAGTGCCCTTTAAAATGGCAAAATAAGACCTTTCAAATATCTAACATCGGTGATTCAGCTGTACACGAGAAGAAAGAGAACCACATAACGCTCCGACAGATATTATTAAGAGCACGAGAAGAAGGTAGATTTGCATTCGAACAAGAAAGTGGATTAGAATTTAAAGAATTCGCTGAACATCATAAAACACATTTTGCTCAACCAAAAATAAAGGGTGAAAAAGATATAAGTTTTGTAAATGAAGACAATACCTGTGACAAAGGCGGAAGTCTTGTATGCCATCCCGTATGTGTACGTCTAGTAGGTCCTAGATGGCGCAGATTACAACTCTTTAGTTCGTTGTGGGAAAAGAGAAGTTATAAGGCCTACGAAGCTGCTAGCAAGCTGTCCCACAACTAGTGGTGTACCCCGGGTATTGCAACCTGCGCACGATAATCCGTTATTGTGTGTATATCGTCAATATTCTGGAAACAACCCAACACAATCATTCGCAACGTTTAATTATGTTGCCTTGAAGCGTTTTCCCAGTTTTTCTCGCTTCACCCGTGGTTAAAATTTAAAAGCTGGTTTTTACGTATAAACAATATTAATTTACTCAGTAAGAGTAACGAGAGGATCAATCATTTTTTCTGTACTCAAAAAGTACCTGTGTTCTTCACAAAAGATGTGAAGATAATGGGGAGGGAGGTATAGATTAAAAGTTATCCACATGCAGCACTCAATATGATCCGATGAATTTTTGTTTTCTACACCTTCCTACCTTTTCAAGTGCCCTTTTATAAACTTCCCGAGGCATTCGTTAAATCTTTTAACATCGATTACTTTATTTGTCTATTTATAATTAATTTAGCGACACTTCAACATCCCTTTAGATATAGTAATTCCCCGATATGGTAACTACCAAGAAGCAAAGACACAGTACATGGACAAGGTTAGATAAAGACAAGGTTAAATAATAGCTTTAAAATATTGGAATAGCGGAAAACAAAAGGGCGTCCTGTAAAAAGTGTACAACATCGGTTTAAAAGAGTAAAAAGTCTTCAGCAATTGTGCAGATGGCAAGAAAGCGTATTTAAAATACGCAGCAGTGACCGAGATAAGTTGAAGTTTATTGCAGAATATGTACTTAAATTCTTTATACATTCTCTTGGATGAGGTAGAGTCGAATATCCATCGAATTCCCTCCCCTAGGGGATGGTTTAAGCCATCAAAGTGAGGAAAAAAACAAACCGTCAACTTAAGTGATTTAATTCAAATTAAAGGAAACAAAATTCCAAACACTGCCATCGTTATCACAGTTTCCTGTTTTGCTTCCCGCCCTCACCAGTCTCTTGTGTTTGAAAAATATGGCTTATCTTTGCGATACAAACTTGTTTATAACATAGAATAATCTCACAAACAAATCGACATACGTATTTTACGATTATGTATACAGGTATATAACTCGCTTTTTCCTCTTTTATCTTCAGTTATGATTTGGAGTAAAGTTTACTATATCTTTATACTTTATTATTACAGAGTGTAAGTACGTATTATTATAAATCTCGATGAGTGCCCTTTAAAATAGCAAACGTTAACATAGTCAATATTATAAAAATGTTAATATTGTAAGAACCTTTCAAATATCTAACATCGGTGATTCACCTGTAATACAAGAAGAAATTGAATTGACGCGCTGAAAGATAGTATTTTAAGAGCACAAGAAGAAGGTAGATTTGCCTTCGAACAAGCAAGTGGATTAGAATTTGAGGAACTCGCTGAACATCATGAATCACATTTTGTTGAACCAAAAATAGAGGGTAAAACAGATATATATTTTGTAAATGAAGATAATACCTGTGACGAAGGCGGAAGTCTTGTAGACATAGGTGTAGATAAGATTAAAGCTGTAGATTATTGGAATAGCGGAAAAGAAAAGGACAGAGCGAAAATTTTATTTTTCAATTTAAATTTTTGCAAAATTTCCCGACTGAAAACATCAAATTAGTAATGATAAAATAAAAAAACTTGACATTTCCGAATAAACCGCAAGTGATACGTAATAATTATTTAATACCCGATACATCTGTGTTAAGTTGGTTATTTGTTTTAATGTGGCCCTTTACAGTTCCTATAAATTAAGTATTAGTAAATATAAAATTATGTAATAAATTCGTAGGCAAGAATTCAGGGGAGACACGGTATTTTGTAGTCGGTTTTCTAAGAATAAGTGCGTTTTAATGGTAACAATGTTTTACTTGCATTGTTTTGTAAATTTAAGTATGTTTAATGCCCGTTTGTGCAGTTAAAAAGAAATTAAAATTCAATTAACCATTTCAGATTGTTTCTTAACGCCTTTAACACCGTTTTCGCACATGTTATGTAATCGTTCGTTTGCTAAAATATGGTAATGATGGTTTTTCATTGTGTTAAACATATTTTCATATGTCAAACAGCCACGTATTGCAAACTCTTTTATATTAATAGATTCCATTTTGGTAAACAATTTAAGGTTTGTTTTTTCAATTTAAGAAACAATAAATGTTCGAAATATAAACCCTCAATTCCAGAAGAAACAATTGGACCAATGATATGGTCTTCTGTTATACCTATCCAGACATTAATCTTTTCGACTCTTGGAGTATTTGTCTCTGTAATCACGTCAAGATTTTTCCAACTTTGGTAATTAAAAAACAAATTAAGTCTCAATATAATGATAACAACTGCAATAACGAAAATACTACGGCGTAATAAATTTATAGCAACACACTAAATTTTATAGTGGAATATCAACCCGGGTACCATTTCATTACCGCGACATTAGCATGTTTTGTGTATTAACACGTAGATGGACTTAATGATTAGTTACGGGTTATATAAAACGTTTTACGATATAAAACATACCTACGATCAAAATAGCCTATGGCCCAAATGATTAGCTCGTTGTGTAATCTTGCTAACGTATTGAGAAATAGACATTTATTTTTTATTGACTGCAAAAATTATTAACTCAAAGTCATTAAATGGTTAGAAATTCCGAGAAAATCGGCGCGTAATTACTCACTACAATGCATTCTCCAATTGACTTCGACAGTGTTGAAGAAGTAAGTTTGATGTGAGGTTCGAAGAAAAAACCGAAATATTTATTAACCGGTAATAAAAACTTTATACATGACACAGCTAATAACATATCAAATAAATCGCGCAATCATTACATCATTAGAAATCACGCAATTGACAATTGTGCTTAAAGGACAAACATACAGACAATAATCTTTAAAACGGTATCTTCTATACAAACAATACAGAGCGAAGAGAAATCAAAGTTAGTTTTGTTTTTTAGAAAACAAAGTTAGTTAGGTTAGTTCACAACACTTCTATTGTCTGTCATACAATACACGACCAAACTAATAAGAAATGTGAAAATAAATATACTTGTTTCAAAAAATTATTATTATTATATGTAAGAAATTTTCAAAATTTGGAATTCAAACTGGATGTATTATCAAAACATTCTTAAAAATATAGACAACTTTTACCTAAATTAAATATAACGTAATTTATATTAGTTACATATCAGTTTTAGGTTATTTTTTTTTAAAGTTAGCACGAGTCAGAGTAATTCTGTGTATAATCAAACGAAAAGGATCAAATCAATTCACTGCATTCGGTCCATCTGGTGCCCTTAAATATGCAGTTATTTTGAGGCTTTTTCGACTCTTTCGACCTGGCACATTAAACGTCAGCAATTTGTTGCCGATTTTCAAGCGCTCATAAAAAAATAAAATGATTTTAGTGAAAATCGAGACCTATCCAATCGATTCCCCACACCTTAATTTCTAAGCCCTACAAATATCATCAACATTGCGTGACTTTTAAGTCAACCTATGTATTGCAAGTTTTTCGTAAGTAATTAAACGATTAGACATGTAAATCCTCAAGTTTAGTCTCAAATGTTTCTTAGCAACTCAAAAGATTTACATCGTAGAAATACGTTGGTTTGACCAATAAACGTGAATATACACGCATGAGATCATCTCAAAAGAGGTTATTTCAAAGTTGTTACAAAGATAATTAACGGTTGCTCCATAATAACCGCTGAGCTGCACAAGTTATAAGAGTTATAAACTGTAAACAGAATTTCGCAGCCAGATGTAATGAAATTTGATATTGCACATCGGCAGCAGGCACTTCTAACGTGCCCAATAAACTATGCTGTGGCTTACATTACACATGATGTTGACCTAATTGATCGACTAATTGTCTTGTTTGCTGAAGGCAAGTGCTACATATTAAGCTCTATTGACTTGACTTTTTACGCGGCGTATGTAATCGATGTGTTAAAAATTGAATCAACTTTGTTCACCAACACGTGGCGTAAAACGAGACTATGTACTTAATCCTTAATGGCAAAATTGGGAAACTAACTACCGGTAATTTTACCGCTAATACTGTCTTGTTGTTTTTCAGCATTCATTATTTATTTCAAATACTTCGCTCGAGTAGTAGTACAACCAAAATCAGTACACAGATTTACATCATTCATTATTTAAGGCTTTCGCTAACAATAGCATATAAACAAAAATACAATACCATTTATTACAATTAAGCTTTAACTAGTTTATTAAAGAAGCAATCATTGAACTATAAGTTGCAAATAGAATTGTTAAACTAAAACGAAAAATATCATGTCCACAAGTTTACGAAAATAAGGGGGGGATGTCTCCAATTACCTAGACTAGCCTTTGTACACAAATAGGACGACCCTTTTCTCGCAAATAGGAACGACAGTATCCATAAAAGTAATATGGGGCGGAAAATTGGAAAAATATCTTTCATAGTAGAACAGGGAAGGACCGGAAATTACTCCTGAAAGTACTTGAAGAGTTTCACTATTGTAAAAGTACTCATTATAAAAATGATGAACTTATTAATAAACTGTTTTTGTCGGCTCGTTGAACCATCGCATTTTTGATGTTGCTTTAAATAAAAGATTCCCATTATGGTGTGGAATAAATACCAATCAATACTGAAAAGGTTGCACTAACAAGGGAACACATGCAAGTGTGTCTCACCGATTTAAATGAAACTTGGTGGGTTTATAGACTGATGTGGTGTAAGAACAACGGTAACCTTTTTAGC
>JAWQRJ010001485.1:0-15748 GCA_033557515.1 Diorygopyx duplodentatus | reverse complement strand
GGTTATGTCATATGCGGTTTTACCTTTATTGATGCTTTGGTAAAAATTTCATGGACTACTAGAGGTCGTTTTTTATTGAACATACTTTAGTTTCTTATAGAGAATTAACATATCTTTCTTTTCTTATAAAATATTCTTTACCCACCTTCCCTACTTCAGCAGATATCTTTAAGCAAAGTTACGAAAAATTAGATACATTATCCATCAGAAAAAAGAATTGTTTTGTCGGTGTGATTTTTGATATTTCTTCAAAATTACGTAGGTATTCCAAAATAACTTCATTAGGGTCTTTGCACTAACAATTACTCGCACTTTATTTTTTATCTCCAAATTTTCTTGTACTTCCAATATTTCCAGAGATTTCTTCGATTATATGAAGAAAAAAATTATTTTTAGATAAAACTGAATCGTGTTGCAATTTTTTTACTTTCTCTTATATTACTCATTTTAAGAACATATTCTAGTCGATTTCTTACAGAAAATTAACTTAACTGGTTAAAATTAACTGGTTTTTGCTTTTATATTCAAGATTTTTTATCTACCTCCTCTAATTTAGGAGATATGTTTAACCAAAGTTCTGAAAGATGAAAATATATCTATGTATAAGGTGGACGATTTTTTAAATTTCTCTCAAAATAATAGCATATAGAAGGAATTGTGGGGAAGCTTCCTACATAACATTATTAATTATTGCTAATTATTTTTTACTTACAAAAATTTCCAGTATCTTTCATATTTTCCGACATATCTTTGATTGCATTAAGTAAATCGTATTTTTTAGGCATAACTGTATCTTTCTGCAGTTTCTAGTTTTCTCTTAACTTATTGGTGCTATAAACATTTTATATGTAGTTTCTTACAGAGAATTTACATATCTTTCCTTTCTTACAAAACATTCTTTATCCACCTCCCCTACTTCAGCAGATATCTTTAAACAAAGTTACGAAAGCAGCAAAAATTAGATGTTCCCGTTAGGCAGAAAATAAAATTGTATTTTGTCTAAAATTTCTTCAAAATTATGTAATTCAAAACAACTTCATTAGATTCTTTGTACTAAAATTATTCGTTCTTTACTTTTTATCGTAAAAACTTTCTTGTACCTCCAATACTGTGAGATAAAATTGTAAGAATTGGTCGATTTAAAATCATGTTCTAGACGATTTCTTATAAAAAATTAACTGATCTTTGCTTTTTTATTGAAGATTTTTTATCTACCTCCTCTACTTTAGTAGATATGTTTAATCAAAGTTATGAAAGATGAAAATATAAAAAATATAAAGTGGACGATTTTTTAAATTTCTCTCAAAATAATAGAATATAGAAGGAATTGTAAGGAATTTTCCTATACAACATTATTTTCTAATTATTTTTTACTTACAAAAATTTCCGGCATATCTTTGATTGTATTAAATAAATCGTATTTTTTGGACAAAACTGCGTCTTTCTGCAGTTTCTAGTTTTTCTCTTAACTTATTGATGCTATAAATATTTTATATGTAGTTTTTTACATAGAATTAACATATCTTTCTTTTCTTATAAAAGTTTCTTTATCCATCTCCGCGACTTCAGCAGATATCTTTAAGCAAAGTTATGAAAGCAGCAAAAATTAGATATTCCCGTTGGGTAGAAAATAAAATTGTATTTTCTCTATGTAATTTTTAAAATTTCTTCAAAATTATGTAATTCAAAACAACTTGATTAGATTCTTTGTACTAAAAATTATTCGTTCTTTACTTTTTATCGTAAAAACTTTGTACTTTCAATACTTTGTTGTACCTCCAATACTGTGAGATGAAATTGTAAGGTGTTGTAATCTCTTGTTATTCTCTTAAATTGTTCGATTTAAAAACATATTCTAGACGAGTTCTTACAGAAAATTAACTAATCTTTGCTTTTTTATTGAAGATTTTTTATCTACCTCCTCTACTTTAGTAGATATGTTTAATCAGAGTTATGAAAGATGAAAATATAAAATATATAAAGTGGACGATTTTTTTAAATTTCTCTCAAAATAATAGAATATAGAAGGGATTGTAGGGAAGTTTCCTATATAAAATTATTTGCTAATTATTTTTTACTTACAAAAATTTCCCCTTTCTTTCATATTTTCCGACATATCTTTGATTGCATTAAATAAACCGTATTTTTTGGACAAAACTGTATATTTCTACAGTTTCTAGTTTTTCTGTTAACTTATTGGAGCTATAAATATTTTATATGTAGTTTCTTACAGAGAATTAACATATCTTTCTTTTCTTATCAAAGATAATTTATCCACCTCTCCTACTTCAGCTGATATCTTTAAACAAAGTTACGAAAGCAGGAAAAATTAGATGTTCTCGTTAGGCAGAAAATACAATTGTATTTTGCCTGTGTAATTTTTAAAATTTCTTCAAAATTATGTAATTCAAAACAACTTCATTAGATTCTTTTACTAAAAATTATTCGTTCTTTACTTTTTATCGTAAAAACTTTCTTATACCTCCAATACTGTGAGATAAAATTGTAAGAATCTCTTCTTTTTCTCTTAAATTGGTCGATTTAAAATCATATTCTAGACGATTTCTTATAAAAAATTAACTGATCTTTGCTTTTTTATTGAAGATTTTTTTATCTATCTCCTCTACTTTAGTAGATATGTTTAACCAAAGTTATGAAAGATGAAAATATAAAATATATAAAGTGGACGATTTTTTCAATTTCTCTCAAAATAATAGAACAGAAGGAATTGTAGGGAAGTTTCCTACATAGAATTATTTGTTAATTATTTTTTACTTACAAAAATTTCCCGTTTCTTTCATATTTTCCGACATATCTTTGATTGCATTAAGTAAATCGTATTTTTTGGACGAAACTGTATCTTTCTGCAGTTTCTAGTTTTTCTCTTAACTTATTGGTGCTATACATATTTTATATGTAGTTTCTTACAGAGAATTAACATCTTTCTTTTCTTATGAAAGATTATTTGTCCACCTCTCCTACTTCAGCAGATATCTTTAAGCAAAGTTACGAAAGCAGCAAAAATTAGATGTTCCGGTTAGGCAGAAAATAAAATTGTGTTTTGTCTGTGTAATCTTCCAAATGATGTAATTCAAAACAACTTCATTAGATTCTTTGTACTAAAAATTATGCGTTTTTTACTTTTTATCGAAAAAACTTTGTTGTACCTCCAATATTGTGAGATGAAATTGTAAGGTGTTGTAATCTCTTGTTTTTCTCTTAAATTGTTCGATTTAAAAACATATTTTAGACGATTTCTTACAGAGAATTAACTGCTCTTTCTTTTTCTATTAGGAACTGTCGATGTATTTCTTCTACTTTAGCAGATATCGTCCATCGAAAATACGAAATATGTAAATATTAACTTATTAATATTAAATATTTTACTTATTACTTAATATAAACTTATGTTATATATCCTAATAATGTTTGTGTATATGGTATTAATGGTTTAATTCGAAATATGAAATTACGGTGAAGTGCGGAGACCTCCCCACAGATGTCATTGGCGTACGCAAACTTGGCGATCTTGCTGCAATGTCGCGGCGAATTTCATAATTTTCATAATCAAGACGCTTATTACGGACTCCATTATTTCGCGTCAAGGTCCTGGCTTGCTTTTAGATTGCAATTAGACCGATCGAATTTGAATTTAGCACGTACGATATCTTTTTGCAACCTTCGAATGCGAATGTGCGTGAAACAAACGACGGCGCTGTATGCGTAAAATGCCGATAAATCGAAGGAGGCTGATAAAACATCAGCCTCCTTCGATTCATCGGCAACAAAGAGCGGCGCCTACTAAAGGATGCGTCGGTCGATGCATCCGCACTTTTTCTGCGTCGACAAACGACCTTGTTTGTTACCCCTGGTTTCTGTAAAAATCGCGTTATTAATTACCAGCGGATATATCATGCGGGGAAAACAGTTCGCAGCCGCCTCTTCGTTTTTATCTTCGACACGAAACGGAGCTGGGGAAACTTTTCCAGATCTCAATTTCGAGGTGAATTTTGCGAATTGGGCACGTTGTTAATTGCGAAAATTATCCGCGTGGTGTCTCTGCGCGAAGTTGCGAAACATTTAATATTTCAAAACTTACGAAATTACCAGTCAGAGTGTGTTTAAGTTTTGAGCAGGCGATGCCCAGTGTGTGAACTAAGCAATCAGCTAACTAGATTTGTTTATGATTAAAATGTATCTGTTTCGTAAGTATATATTTTTTTAGTTTAGTGAACAAAGTTCGATTTATTGATTGAAATTGAGTGTTATTACATAAAGATGTTTTTGTACTGTTTATTTGGAAAAGAAGCATTTTATGAATATTTTGAAAAGTGTGCTTAAAAAAGTGTAAACACAATGTATAGAGATAATTCTATTAATTATAGGCATTACAAAATAGCTAGTTTTCAATTTTCAGAAATATGTTAATACAGTTTTCAGAAATTTACATAAATTCAAAAGTCATCAAAAAAAATTCCGATAACTCCTAAACCATAAATTCTCTCTGCTTGTATATATGAAAATACTTCTAGAAGAAACTTAAAAAAATTAATTTAATATACACATTTCAGCAGTTCAATTAGTCCATTCGAAATTGAATAATTTCGATATTTTTGCCATTTAATCATTTAACCATTTAATTTTAAATAAATTAATTAACTGTCGGGATGTGCACATAAAAATAATTCCTCTATTTTGTTCAATTATTTCCTATTTCCTACAAAAACAATTGACTATGCGATTTTTATAGGTTCTAAATTCTCATTGTTATTGGGCACACTATCCATAGCCCTCTCGATAGTCCTGATTATATGGACCCCTTTCGACGTCTTGATGAGGGAAAGGCTACAGATGAGAAAGGGGTTTCCACCGTTCGAATGGTGGACCAAGCCCCCCGATGCAACCTTGAAAATCTACATTTTCAACGTGACGAATTCCGAAAACTTCCTGAAAGGAATCGACCGGAAAATGAAGGTGGAACAAGTTGGACCAGTAGTTTTCAGGGAGTCCTGGCTGCATTCCAATGTAATCTTCAATGAAAACTCCACCATGACGTACAAAGTTTGCAGAACCCCAACGTACGAATCCACCCTAAACAATCTCGATTTGGATTCGGTGGTTGTAATACCAAACATGGCTTTGCTAGTTAGTATTATTTTTTGCTACTTGTTAGTTTGTTATTAATTGTTTTTTATGATTTTCGTGCGATTTTTTTTCAGTCGTCTGCTTCGTATATTTGGAATACGCCAATATTTGTGAAGTACGGTTTCCGAACTTTGATTTCAATGTTAAACACACAGCCTTTCGTGAATATTACGATAAGAAGTTTTCTGTTTAATTACACTGATCCTCTGTTGAAGTTCGTGCATCGTTATGCACCGTCTTTAGCACCAATTGATAATATGGGAATCATTAATAATGTAAGTGTTGAATACAGAAAAAATCCCCGCCAATAATTCAGATTAAATTAAATCTCTACCAGTTTCGTATAATAATTCTTAAACCTAAGTAATCACAAAAAAGAAAAAAATGTAGTACGTGACACAAACTTAACTTGTAATATCACGTATTTATTAAGTACATTACAATATACAACAATAATAAATAATAAATACGGTATTGTGTTCGTAAAATATTTCTTATTTACCCTTTCTTCTTCAAACTTTCTTCTTTATACACAAGCTATACAAATTGACAATTTTCTCCTTCAAGCTCTACGCTAATCCCTATGGGGACAACGTCACAGCTTTCATGGGCACAACAAGTGGCCACTCTCTGTTTTCCCTGATAGATCGATACAATGGCGAAAAATACATTCCCGGATACGGAAGCAGCTGCAGGGACGAAATAACGAATGCTTCGGAGGCCGTTTTGTTCAACCAGTTCGTTTCCAAAGAGCAGTATTTGAAGTACTACAGAAAAATGCTGTGCAAAGTCACTCCGTTGCACTACACAGAGGAAATTAAGAAATACGGCGTGACGGGTTATAAATTTGAAGTTTCAGAAGGAGTTTTCGATAGGACAGTGCCCGCGGAGGACGATTGTTACAAAAGCGATCCAGCGCTCGTGGACGGACTTTCGGATTTGTCTAATTGCATGTATTGTAAGTGCGGTTATGTATTTAGATTTAAACAAAGATTTTAACAAAGCAACAGTCTATGGGAAATGCATATTTTTCTCACCCATATATTGTTACGAAGTATCTTTTTGAAAGCACTGGGAAGTCAGTGCCAATCTTTGTTCACAAATATTTTTTATATTTATACATACTTTTTTTTCTTAACAGCATTTCCACTGACAGGCAGTTTTCCACATTTCTTATATGGAAATGAGAAGCTCAAAGATCAAGTTATAGGAATGGAACCGAACGCGTCTATCCATCATTCTTATATTTTAGTGGAACCGGTAATATTCAAGAAGTCCAAGACTCCAAGAACTAACATTTTGACCTTCTACCCCTTTTTGTTTATCAATTATCTTTGTTTTAGACAACTGGAATACCGATGGAAGAGAAAGCTATGCTACAAGTCAATATTCACGTCAGACCTTTGTACGGTTTCAATAAAATCTTATCGGAGAAATTCAGCGATAGCATTGTGCCTATATTTTGGTTAGAGTTGGTGAGAATTCTTTTTTTATTTCCGCTATAACAGTTCTTATAATGAAACAGAATAGTTCTTATAACTCGTATTTATCCCTTCCTTTTCTCGTATAGAGTATGATGAATCTGCCGACGTACGTTTTGACGTTGGTGTATTCGATGTTGATTTTGAAATATTTGCAATGGCTCATCGTTGCAATTTTATTTATTTGCGGATGCAGAAGCATTAAAAAGCATTATTCCAAAGCAATAACGAAGGAGAAACAATGGGAGAACGAAGCGTTCCTATTGAGAAAAATCGACAGATGATTGTTGTGAAATTGTTGTGAAACACCTTAGAAAATATAGATGTAAATAAACTATTTTAATATTGTACTTTTTTTGTGTTTTGTTTATTTATTTTCACATTTCGATTTTCGCTCTCCAAGAATAGACAATAAAAATGTGAACATTTTTAAAGAGGTCTGACAGGTTTTCGACATACTCTTTAGTAAAGATTTTGCAAAGAATTCCAATAATCAATTGAAAATGAAAATTTTAAATAGTAATTATTATCAATTTTAAATGATAATAATAATTCTACTATAACTTACTATTAGTAGATTGCAATTAGTTTATGTGGAAGAAAAAAAAATGGAACATTTGTGAAGTGACTTTGATAGATTCTTTAGTAAACAAAGTCTTTAGCAAAGTTATAGTGAAATACAGTAAAAAAAAACAATTGAAATGGAAATTCAAAATCCTGATTGAATTGATTCTATTTAAAAAATCATCTAGTCCACCTAGAAGAAGAAGATGATGGATATTTTTAAGGAGATCTGACAGATTATGGACAAACTCTTTAGCAAAGATTTTGCAAAGAAACTCAATAATCAATTGGAATGAAAATTTTAAATGGTAATTATCAACTTTCACTATTGATAGATTTCAATTAGTTCAAAAATCCAATATATTTTTCAAAAATTATTGTAACCAATTGAAAACGTTGGACATTCAGCTTTGTTTCAGTATATAAATCATAGTTGTAAACAAACCCGTTTATGAGTTATAAACAAAAACTGTAATACCTTATGTTATTTTAACCCAAAAATAATTCTTTAGCGCACTTCTTTTTTTTATAAAAATACAATATATTTTTCAACAATTATTGAAACCAATTGAAAACATTGGACTTTCAGGTTTCTTTCTGTATATAAATCATAGTTCTACACAAAACCGTTTATGAGTTATAAAGAAAAACTATAACACCTTACATTATGTTTACCCAAAAATAATTCTTTAACGCATATCTTTTTTTTTAATCCAATATATTTTTCTAAAATTATTGTAGCCAATTAAAAAAGTTGGAATTTCAGCTTTCTTTCTGTATATAAATCATAGTTCTACACAAACCCGTTTATGAGTTATAAAGAAAAACTGTAACACCTTACATTATTTTAACATAAAAATAATTCTTTAACGCATTTGTTTTTTTTAATCCAATATATTTATCTAAAATTATTGTAGCCAATTAAAAACGTTGGAATTTCGGTTTTCTTTCAGTATATAAATTATAGTTCTACACAAACGCGTTTATGAGTTATAAACAAAAACTATAACACCTTACATTATGTTTACCCAAAAATAATTCTTTAACGCATATCTTTTTTTTTAATTCAATATATTTTTCTAAAATTATTGTAGCCAATTAAAAACGTTGGAATTTCAGCTTTCTTTCAGTATATAAATCATAGTTCTAAACAAACTCGTTTATAAGTTACAACAAAAACTGTAACACCTTACATTATGTTAACCTAAAGATAATTGTTTAACTCATTTAATTTTGTTAATCCAATATATTTTTCTAAAATTATTGAAACCAGTTGAAAACGTTGGATTTTCAGCTTTCTTTCTGCATATAAATCATAGTTCTACACAAACGCGTTTATAAGTTATAAACAAAAACTGTAATACCTATTATGTTAACCCAAAAACAATTCTTTAAAGAATTTCTTTTTTTTTAATCCAAATTATTTTTCTAAAATTATTGAAACCAATTGAAAACGTTGGACTTTCAGTTTTCTTTCTGCATATAAATCATAGTTCTACACAAACCCAAAAACACAAACCTTACAACCCAAAAACAATTCTTTAAAGCATTTCTTTTTTTTAAATCCAATATATTTTTCTAAAATTATTGAAACCAATTGAAAACGTTGGACTTTCAGTTTTCTTTCAGCATATAAATCATAGTTTTACACAAACCTGTTTATAAGTTATAAACAAAAACTGTAACACCTTACATTATGTTAACCCAAAAACAATTCTTTAAAGCATTTCTTTTTTTTAATCTATATATTTTTCTAAAATTATTGTAGTCAATTGAAAACATTGGACTTTCAGTTTTCTTTCAATATATAAATCATAGTTCCTAAAAAACCCGTTTATAAGTTATAAACAAATACTGTAAGACCTTAAGTTATTTTAACACAAAAATAATTCTTTAACGTATTTGTTTTTTTTGTAAAAAATCCAATCTATTTCTTGAAAAATTATTGTAGCCAGTTAAAAACGGTGGACTTTCAGTTTTCTTTCAGTATATAAATCATAGTTCCACACAAACCCGTTTATGAGTTACAACAAAAACTAATACCTTACATTATGTTAACCTAAAGATAATTGTTTAACTCATTTGTTTTTTGTTAATCCAATGTATTTTTCTAAAATTATTGAAACCAATTGAAAACGTTGGACTTTCAGCTTTCTTTCTGCATATAAGTCATAGTTCTACACAAACTCGTTTATAAGTTATAAACAAAAACTGTAACATCTATTATGTTAACCCAAAAACAATTCTTTAAAGCATTTCTTTTTTTTTAATCCAATATATTTTTCTAAAATTATTGTAGTCAATTGAAAACATTGGACTTTCAGCTTTCTTTCAGTATATAAATCATAGTTCCACACAAACCCGTTTATGAGTTACAAACAAAAACTATAACATCTTACATTATGTTAACCCAAAAACAATTCTTTAAAGCATTTCTTTTTTTTAATCCAATATATTTTTCTAAAATTATTGAAACCAATTGAAAATGTTGGACTTTCAGCTTTCTTTCTGCATATAAATCATAGTTTTACACAAACCTGTTTATAAGTTACAACAAAAACTGTAACACCTTACATTATGTTAACCTAAAGATAATTGTTTAACTCATTTGATTTTTGTTAATCCAATATATTTTTCTAAAATTATTGAAATCAATTGAAAACGTTAGACTCAGCTTTCTTTCTGCGTATTAATCATAGTTCTACACAAACCCGTTTATGAGTTCTAAACAAAAACTATAACACCTTACGTTATTTTAACCCAAAAATAATTCTTTAACGCATTTCTTTTTTTTTTAATCCAATATATATATATCTGAAAATATTGCACCCAATTAAAAACGTTGGAATTTTTATTTAATTATTTTCTGAGTTATTTGAAATTTTCTACCATCCCTAATCTTTGAAGGAAATATCAAGGAAGGAAGAAAGTATCTTTAACACATTATATCTTTGGAATAGAAAGAGATATTTTTACAATTTAAAAAACTGAATAATCCACAACTCTTTCAGATTTTCGTAAGGAAAGTTACGTAACGAAAAAAAAATTATAAAGAAAACAATGTTTTAACGAAAAAAAAACTGTATTTCAAAGGAAGTCAACAAACATAACACCAACAGCAACTGTAAAATTAACAAATATCACAAACTCCTTTTTTTTATTTACAAACAATTACAACTATAGTCGATTTTATAAAAATCAGTCTTTGTACTCTGAGTTTCCATTACGCGATGGGGTTCCCCTCTGACGATGACGTCACGCAGCTTTTAACCTTCCTTTCCCACTTCGACTTCGTTATGATCACGATGGCAGCTGCACTCAAAACTGCCACCAGTATGGAGACGTACTTTATGCACAATTCGACATTTCTCGCAGTAAATGTGGCCCTGTATACGTTGTTAACAATCTGCGGTGGTATAGCTTTGTCTTCCAGCCCCTGAAACAGTTAAAACAGCAGTAGATATAGAAATTATTGTTGAAGATTCAGTCTGAAGATTCAGTCTCGCTCTGAAGATTCAGCTTAAAGGTCAGTTTGATCACTTACCACGTCGATCCAAGCAACAGGTAACATCGTGTCGTCTTTGAACATGCTCATGCTGGTGAAGCCAAACAAGTTCTTCGCCAAAACGTTTATTTGGAACTTGTAACTCCCCCCGAGAGAAAAGCCCATCCTCGGGTGCACGTTTAGAAAGCTTTCGGCCTTCGCGTAAGTGGGCTGCAATCCGTCGACCTTAAAATACTCGGGCTCCACGTTGTAGAAGTGGGGCATCGAAATGAAAAGGGGAGTATCAAAAGCACACTTCGATATGTCTATGAACCCTTGCGGGGCACAGTTTCCCGTTTCCATATCGCAGTAGCACTGATTGTCCGGATTCTTTTCTGGGGTGTCGTACACCGACATTGGCAGTATGTATCTGCCAAGAGAAACAACATTAAGACACGTGGGAAAAAAGACGGATAAGGCTTACTTGTAAGCGGGTACTGTTTTGTTGATGACTTTGAGTTCGTGGCTGAACACGTAAGGGAACGTCCTGCAAGCTTCTGGAGCCAAAATGGAGATGGGTTTCTTCTCTCTGATCGTGTACGGCGGAAAGAGCGTTCCATCGCCTCCTTTAACACTGTCACACTCGTCTGTAGACCATTGTCCTATTTTGTCTTTCCCGTCCAATTTTTGGACTACGCCCAAATCGTCCAGAGATCTCTGACCAGTTCCAACATTTAAAGTGTAGGGCAGAGTACCATTTCTCTGAACAAAAGAAAAGCACCAGCGTGAAAATAAAGAAGAAAATAACTTGGCGTATAAGATCAAGTGCAAGGATTGCGACAAAGTGTATATGGGCGAAACCACTCCACGATGTTGGCACACATCGTGGAGCTAGAAAACAACAATAAAAGGAAATAGCAAAAGGAAAGCATACATACCGCTGCTAAAAGTCCAATATTTTCTTGCATCCTCCTGTTTTGAAAGCGCAACACCCCTTTCATCAAATTGTACGTGTTGTCGTCGTAGCCCCAAATGAATCTGTGGGCGGGCTGTTTCAAGAACGGGCTGCCAACGGCCATCGACGCTGTCCACTGCATGAACACTGAGCTCTCCGTTCTTTTGGCCGCAGACTAAAATGTTGGAAAAAGGAAAAAGGGGGTGGTAGTGAAGATTTGCGTAAGATTTTTCGGGGGTTACTCACGAACGTCAACATATTAGGCACGGTTAGCATGTCGCTCTGTCTTCCCTTGGACAATCTCGGAATAAATCTGTGGTTGAGACGTTCTTGGTACGAGACGGTTCCGTTGTCGTGAAATTCTATGTTGAGTCTCTCTTTCATTTCTCTGAAGAAGGAGAAGAAGAAGAAACGAACGTAATTCAAATGATACTTGATATTACACGAAGTGGGTTATAAGAAGGTTTAAAAACAACAAACATCCAGTTCACGTTAGAAAACAGAACAGGCAAATTAGCAGCAGATAAGTCGTTAATACACATAACATTTACCCTACGACTGAGCAAACAAAAGGTATTTAACACTAAAGACAAAACAGACGATGTTATGAAATCTAGTGTATGCCAACTACTAATGTGTACAAAATAACTAATATACTAAATGCTAATAATAATAATGAATTGTTTATTTTGTAGCTCCGTATATATAGGGCAGACAGTAACTTACTCGTAGTGATAAGGTCCAACATCCTTCACTCTTAATTTCTTCGCTTTCCCAGCTTTGAAATCGTCCACATTGGTGTAATTGAAGACGTGAACTTTGATGTGCGCTTGATATTTAGGGTGTGCCCAATTTTCGTACACCTCGCAGTTGGGGCAAATTACCAAGTGCTAAAAATAATTTAAAGAATTATAATATATTATAATACTGAAGGAAAATTCAAAAATAAATTGGAGCGAAAGGGAATAGAAGAAATACTTTTAGGTAACTTGTTTTAGGTAACTGCACTTACATTTAGGAGAAAAGTGTCGAATGACGAAGTGAACCATATAAGCATCGTTGATAAACACGAGAGGAAAAATAGAACCAGAAGGACGCCCAATACTGAAATAAAAATAAATAAATAAACAAAAACAATAAAACATTAACGCAAACAACAATGAAGGACAGTTTAATAACTAATTATAAATTGAATTAAGTTTATATCTGCGGTTCAATGGAATACTAAAATAATTGTTTTCGATAAATTAGCAATTACCACGAAAACAAAACGAAAACAATCGCTATCTACGAAAATATAAAGTATAGTCACAACACGAGATAAACGATTTCAAAATTTCTTTCGCGAAAAAAAAATTTAAGCGTGGCGCCAATAGATAGAAAATCACGCCATTGCAGATAAATGCGAAATAATTAAAAATTAAAATTGCACTAACACCTCTTTATCTGTACGTCGACAAGGTTCAACTAAACCGGAAAAAAATTGCCCTTTTAGAGAAGAATTATTGAGCAATTAGGAATGTTGGATTCAGCAAAGCGTTCATTTGCTCTAAACGACACTTGAACTAATATGGATTTCCATACAAGACTTTTTCCATACAAGACTCTTTATCGAGAAGTACATTAAAAACATTGTAAAAATCGTTGAATTTCTTCACAAATAAAGAATTGACGCAAACGAACGCAATCGCTGAAAATTTTTAATTTTGAAATCTGTAATCGCTGTTGTAATGTTTACGATAAACGATAACTTATAACCCGCTAAAAAGTCAGACCACGTTCCGCCTTTCGCTGTTATGAAGACCTTAACGTTATCTCTATCTCAACGTTATCTCTATCGGTAATGCAGGCTGTAAAAATTTCGGTGTCATTGAGAGCGGATTCATTCAGATGTGTAACCTATTTTTAAAGAGATATCGGCAGACGGTACTTAAACAAACTTGATCTTGTTTATAGAACTAATTTTGTGGACTTTATTGCAATTTGGTAGGATATTGTTAATAAAAGAACGTCACAACTACAAAAATCAGGTCTATTACTTGGAATTTTGCAACCCCCATTCAAAAATAAATCGCTACGTTATGTAACGTTACCGTTACGTTATGTAACGATACCGTTACGTTATGTAACGTTACGGTACGCTATGTAACGTTGAACGTACGTTGCCACACCTGAGGCAACACAAAATAGCTTCACCCGATCGATCGAGTTAGATTTTTTATAAAACATCTTTGAAAAATTAATAACTAATAATAAAACTCACAACTTAATGAATTATTTCAACTCACCCCATAACTGTTTGGTTTCCAAGTCAAAACCGCAAATGTACGTCTTCCCAATTTCCGAATTCTGCATGCGGTTGATGAGATCTTTGTTGATCGAAGAAGCCCTTTGAATGATTTGATCGCATTCCAACCTTGGCCTGTGGTTTCGCTGTTCCTCGAGGGCCCTGTTGTGATCTTCCACCGTCATTTCTCTGCTAGCCATAGCTGCTCGGACCGAACGTGAGGTTGCGAACGAACTGCACGCGAATTTGAGAAAGAAACGAACAAGAACTGAGTAAATTTTGAAATTGAAAAAAAATATTTAAAAGATACTTCTTCGGGATTCAACGAGATACTAATCGAGAGAAATTAATTGTGGACGCTGTGGGCAGTGTTAAAGACTTACTGATAAAAGAGTGTTGAGTGTGCTGACTTGATTCTTAAATACATGCAGGAGCTAAGGTTATCGTGTACGCAGACCGGGATTTTTTGGTGGACAATATTCTGATTTCAGAATATATCATCTTATTTGATGAAAGCATAACCTTTCCTCCATCTAATGATCTCGAAAACGCGATAATACCTCAAAAGGTGATGCCCAAAAACAGATTCCTCGCAACCATCTACAACTAAACATCAAAATCAGATGTGATTTGCAATTTCTCGCTTTTATTTCTTAATTAATCGAAAATTGTCAGGGTGGTTATTAAACTGTTCATAACGATTAATGTACCACCATTTACGAATAATTTGATATCAAATTCTTTGCAATACCTCACCGGGAAGTACCTTAAAACAGATCGCTAGGAAAACCTTGTATATTCTTTAAAATATCGGATTTATCGAAACTTGGTGTATTTTTCTCACACCCCTACTCAAGTTTATAATAAAATATCTTCTGATTTCAGAATATATCTTCTTATTTAAGAAAGCACAACCTTTCCCCCACCTAATGATATCAAAAACGTGGTAATACCTCAAAAGATGATGCCCAAAAACAGATTCCTCGCAACCATCTACAACTAAACAGCAAAATCTGATGTGATTTGCAATTTCTCGCTTTTATTTCTTAATTAATCGAAAATTGTCAGGGTGAGTATTAAACTGTTCATAACGATTAATGTACCACCATTTACGAATAATATGAAACTAAATTATTTGCAATACCTCAACGGGAAGTACCTTAAAACAGATCGCTTGGAAAACCTTGTATATTCTTTAAAATATCGGATTTATCGAAACTTGGTGTATTTTTCCCACACCCCTGCTCAAGTTTATAATAAAATATCTTCTGATTTCAGAATATATTTTCTTATTTAAGAACAGTACAACCTTTCCTCCAGCTAATGATATCAAAAACGTGGTAATACCTCAAAAAGTGATGCCCAAAAACAGATTCCTTGCAACCATCTACAACTAAACACCAAAATCAGATGTGATTTGCAATTTCTCGCTTTTATTTCTTAATTAATCGAAAATTGTCAGGGTGGTTATTAAACTTTTCATAACGATTAATGTACCACCACTTACGAACAAAATGATACTAAATTCTTTGCAATACCCCAACGGGAAGTACCCTAAAACAGATGGCTTGGAAAACCTTGTATATTCTTTAAAATGTCGGATTTAACGAAACTTGATGTACTTTTCCCACACCCCCACTAAAGTTTATAATAAAATATCTTCTAATTTCAGAATATATCTTGTTATTTAAGAAAGTACAACCTATCCTCCACCTAATGATATCAAAAACGTGGTAATACCTCAAAAGATGATGCCCAAAAACAGATTCCTCGCAACCATCTACAACTAAACACCAAAATCACATGTGATTTGCAACTTCTCGTTTATATTT
>JAWQRJ010001484.1:0-15749 GCA_033557515.1 Diorygopyx duplodentatus | reverse complement strand
AACCTTTCTTCAGTTTTCTTCACCATTAATTATGTTTTTTCACTTTTTGTTTATAGCGATTCTTATTTAATATTTTAAAGTTTATGGTTTTCTCGCTAATTTACAAATGAAACAATATTAATTCGTATACGAATTAATATTAGCTAGTACCTCCGCGGTTAACACTTACTTCCCACCTCATAAGTTGCGTAGTTGATTTTACCTTAAAAAAAGTGGACGTCAAAGATACAAATGCGTTATATATTAGTGGTATTGATTTACAAAACTAAAAGGTATGTTTTTGTACTAATTTGAGAACCTTTCCCTTACATATTTATAAAGAGAATAAGAGAAATCTACATATGCATATTACCTTTCTAAACTTTGATTGCACAGATTCCAACGAACGTCGCTTCGAACGTGTTATAGGTGTTACAGTGATATTTGCAGCAAGGAATGTTGTATGTAATAAATTCAGAACCTTAGCGATGTTGATTCTCATGACTTCAACAATTGCTATTCAACTACCAAATGGTGAAACGTAGTCGACGTCTATAAACTTTGAACTGCAAGTCTCAACTTTTCTTGCTATATATGTATAAAAGCATTTGGAAAGGCGACAAGAATTTAGGGCTTATAAGTTATCCACGTGAAGTTCAATGCGGATTAAGTTCCAACAAGGAATGTTATTAATACCACGGTTGATAAATAACTATAGATAAGCACTAAAGACATCTGCTTATCCCGATATTTTTTTTTAGTACGATATCAGATTGAATACTATTATGCATTTAATGCATAAATTGATCTAAAAGATTAAGGATATTATTATATTTAGATAAGCACATTAGTTAGGACTTAATTTTTGAACACTGGGTTTTAGGGATTCCCGAAAGATACTGAATTTCCCTCAGGGAGATTTTTGGGTTAGCATTTACTGCCGCCAACACATTTATTTCAGATTCATCTCTACTTCTTGTATTTTTTTAGCAAATACAAGTTTTAAAATCTGAAATAACTATGGGGGGTGGGGGTTGTTGCTGGTAAACAATAATTGTCAGAAGAAAACTATTGTTGCTATCCTTTAGTACTACTAAAACAGTTAAATATTTATCCTAACTTTTTTCTGATATGTCTTACAGTTTTGAAGATATTAAAGCAAATAACGAAGGGCTGTGTTGCCGATAGAGCGCTTCACCCCTCGAGAACGGGCGATTCCGCAGCTAAAAAGGTTACCGTTGTTCTTACACCATATCAGTCTATAAACCCACCAAGTTTCATATAAATCGGTGAGACACAGTTGCCTGTGTTCCCTTGTGAGTAAACCAAAGTAACTAACTTATCATTTTACACAGGGTATGCAATTTCTGGTTCTTTTATTGCCCTTCTAGTTCTTTTTAGGTGTCTGTGCTGTATGTTGAACTACCGCAGAGTTAAGAGTTCTCGGCCGGATTAAAAATCTAGAATCTGTGCGGACCTTCCTTGAGGTTTCTGTTCTTGAGATATTCAGGGCGGATTTCAAATAAAACACTACCGTTTTATCTTGTGGTCTTTGTTCTTCCAGTACCTTCGTCTGTTCTCCCCATTTCCGCACCTAAATCTTGCCATCGTCTTTCTTGTGTTGTTGTTTTTCTCCTTCGTGAGGTATGTTGGTATTTCTAAAGTCCTCATATGCCCATGTTCCGGATTGATGTGCCTTGAATTCTGTATCCTACTTCAGTTCCCTTATATCCAAACTTTCCGCCCATCTTCTCTTCGCCTCTTGTTCCGCTTATCCTTCCTTTCATAACATTTTCTTATTTTCTTCCCAATTTTCCTATCACACCTGCATTTATGACTTCTCTTCTTTTCCCCCCAGCATTTCTGCGATAGTTGCTTGCTTTATATGCTTCCAATCTCTTCTTCGTATTTCATCACTCTTCTTCCTGCTCCAATTCTTGATTTATCTCTCTTTGTTTCTTCCAATGTGACACATCCTGGTGTGGTGCCTTCCAATCCCAGAGTCCATCTTATATACCTCTCCTGCACTCTTTCGATTTTATTACCTTCTGATCATCCCCATATCTCTGCTCCATACATCAGTATACTTCTCAATACTGTACTGTACAACGAGCGAAAGTATCGCTCTTCTTGTAATTTCTTATACGTGGACATCAGGTTGGTTGTTTTTTTAACACATATCCAAGGTACTTAAATTCGCTGACCTTCTCTGGCTTCCTGTCTTCTGAATCCTAGGTTTCGTTTAAATTTCTTCCACCTTTTCTGAATATCATAACCATGGATTTATCACTGTTCAGGGTTAGTTCTTTTCTTTTAAGGTAAATGTTCAATATGTTCATTATCGATTTCATTTCGGGTTCTGTCTTTGTGACTACTTATTATCGGTCGTTAGTAACCAAAATTTATTTCGTCAAACCATCACTCCCCCCGTTTCTACTCGTCATCTTGTTGGCAGCTCTTCGCCTCTCCAGATTCTGTTAAGCAAGTCTGTCAGTGTTTTTATCACCCTATCGCTTGTGTAAATCCATGCTTCATTAGATAATTGGTCTTCACCCGGCGCACATTGGTCTTCACATCATTTAATTCCCTCTTAAATGGTAGAACGAAAGAAATCAAACATCTTAAACAAATTGTTCTTCAACGCACTGAACATTTTTATATTTCAGGTTTTATGAAATAAAACATTGTCCCGGTTATTTAACCAACTTTTTTTAAGATGTTTAACTTTTTATTTTCCTTAAGCGGACCACTATTTCTTTTCAATAAAAAGTCACATTTTTGTAAACGCTTTGATGTATTCAGAATTCACACCTTGTCTGGAGTCAGTGCCAGACAACAGTCAGAGTGAGGAACACACGCAGGACGATGTTCAAAAATCATCAGTAGCGAGCCTCCAGTCAAAAGGCAACGCGGCCAAACGGAAGACAAAACGAAAACAAACCCACAATAAATCGCTTCAGCATTCAACCATTTCAGTCAATATCACCGCGAAGAAAAGCGTTAAGTCCACAGCGAAACACGTCGAGAAGAAATTCAAAATGGAACCGGTGAAGATGATGAAGCAAGACTCCAGTTCGATCCTCTCGCAAAAGGGGAAAAGGTCGCCGCTTAAACGGTTACGGATCCCGTCCAGAGATAAAGTCGTGGTGAAGAGAACCACCAAGGTAGGCATCGTTGATCCTGAAAAACTCGTGGAAATTTACCATAACATCGCGGCGAAGGACAGCGACTCGGACGAAAGCGAAAGGGGGGACGTCCACAAAATGAAGTCCAAGGAGGGAAAACTGAAATCTAGCTCTGAGACGGTGCCTTCCTATCCCTTAGAGGAGATCGCGTCAGATGTCGATCAACAGCCGCCAAATGTTAAATCACAAATACAACAGAGGTAGGTTACGGTACTGTTGTTTACGATGTTGTTGCTTTACTTTACTTTCTAATTTCCATCACCAATACCATAGAGCAGTAGCGATTGGTGACTGGAGCATGAAATCTTCTGAGCAGTGACTTCATTCTGGCTGTACTTTTGCCTTAGTAGTATTGAGTGTAGCACGTTATAGCTTTCATCTAGCCTGGAAGGAATCTGTAGCTCCAGTCACCATATATGGATTATGGATATCATAAACACTAGGACATAGTTCGCTGATGTGCGTGAATTAGTGTAGAATTATTAAAAAACTGTTTATTACTTAATACTGTTTTGTATAGTTTAAGATTTATACAATTTTATCATTATTTTATAGGAATACTAATAATCATGCAAAAATAGTACACACAACTTCAATCAGTATACGGGGTGGTGGTCTCAAAAATTACCATTGTAATACAGTAGCTGTTCAGCATGTAATAATATACTTACTGATCATGTGTTGTAAAATACTATTCATGCACATCAGCGAACTATGTCTGCGTAATATTAATGGATGTATCTCAACAAGTTATAGTGTGCCATGAAATAAAAAAAAAATACATATACAGGGCTTATTACATATATGAACGGAGTAATCTATGTCTAATTTGCAAATTCATGAATATACATATAATCATTTTATCAAAAATTTTCAAGTAAAAGTTGTTTAGTTTAATTCTATGCGAGTTATGGGTTGTCCAACAACTTTTATTGACAAATCCATTGTTTCTACTTGTGTACAATGTCATCGCTATGTTTAATTTTCTATTACCCCATCTTAATGTTTTGGATACATATTGGTGAATTATACAGAAGCCCCAGAGCGTTTCCATTTTTGTAAAGTATTTTCAATAAAAAACGACCTCTAGTAGTCCATGAAATTTTTAACAAAGCATCAATCAAGCTATTGAGCCGCACAAGACGTTCTACAATGGTTACATAGGTTATATCAAATGTCAAATTTGTGAAATAAGTTCTTTTTAGAACTTCTTGTGCTGTTTAATAGCTTGATTGATGCTTTGCTAAAAATTTCATGGACTACTGGAGGTCGTTTTTTATTGAACATACTTTACAATACCATGGAATTTGGGCACAGGCGCAAATTTCATGTTTCGAAATTGAGATTTTTAATCAGGAATAAGGTCAGAAAATTAATGACGGAACTCAGCAGTTACTTAACTTTTTGAATTGTCTTCGACTTCTGTGCTGAAATAGTTCGTAACGGCTATGCTTTTGAGAACCATGTTTTTGTATATAATATTCGAATTATTTTTGAGGCTATAAGTATATATTGAATATACTTGCAGTTTGTTTTGAAACGTTTTTTTATAAATAATACAGGATGACTTCCAGGACGAAGGAATAGGACGTTTTTCAAGAGAGTAATGCTCAGCTGATTTTAAAAGTTAATTTATTTACAGTAAATGATTTGCAGTTTTATGCATTCTTTAGTGTGTTATTAGTTAAAAATGTCCTATAGGTGACGCCCATCCTCTTGAATGCTTCCTGAATAACTTCCAACCTCTACTTGAAGTCACATAATTTGCTTAAACTGTATTCGTTTATAAGACATTCCCCACAAAATGTTGTGGTAACCAAAGCTGTCAATAAAGTACGCTTACTTGACAACTTGAGTCAAATGTCACAATCAAGTACAAATTAACCTATTGCACTAAAGTATTTTTACTTTCTCTTGCCTTAAGTTTTGCATTCGGGCCAACAAATTGTTGATGGTGAGAATTTTGATATATCTTGGTGAATTAGGTCACTTGGTGAATATTCTAAGGCTAATGGTACTATTTTTGGACATTGATCTGTCCGTGTGTCCGTCAGTCCGCCTGTTCGTCAGTCCATCTGTTAATAACACTCTTATTTCTAATCATTTTGAGCAAAAATGTCTCAAACAAAAGTTGTTCAAGTTTTTTGAATGGAACACCCTGGAATATTATCGCATTTTTTAAAATTCCTTGTTGAATTTATGGTGGATTTTGTAAAACACGTGTTTAGTCAAAGCGGCACCGTTAACTGGGGCCCTTTTTGAAAAAAAATACATTGTTCAATGTAGATGTTGGGAGCGCTAGCCTTCTTATAATTTGTTTCAGGAAAATGCTTCAAATAAAAGTTACACTGCTTTCACTCGTCTATGATATAACACTGTTTTAATATACACGTGTCCCATTTCTGATAGACACTTCAGTTTTCAAATGGAACACCTTGTATATTATCGCATTTTTTAATTCCTTATCGAATTTATGGTCAATTTTATTAAACATATATTTGCGCAAAGTCGTATCGTTTATGAGTTATTTGCCATTTTTTGTTGAAGAAAATAACACTTGAAACAACGAAACTTTTTTTCCTAACATTTTAGGAAAAAAAAGTAATTCTATTCATTAATAGATTAATAGACATTAATAGAAGTGTTGATAACCGATGGAGGTACAGACAAATGGTCGGACCGACCAATGGCCAAAAATGGTACCATTAGGCTTAGATTACATCTCTACGACATAACTATTATAGTAAAACCAGATTAGATTAACATCATCTAATTTATAAATCATTTATTATTATTTCCCTTATTCGTGTTTTTACATCGTATCACTTTCAAAGGGCAAATAAAAATAATAAATAACTTGTCATGGTGTAGTAAGTCATCTCATACGTGGGGTTCAGACTTCTATACCTAAACATTGAAGTCTGGCACAGAAAAACAATTATTTGATCGAACCTATAACACGCTGGGTTGCATATAACCCAATAAGTTAGAGAATTTTGAATTTTCAAATTTGAATTCTCCAATCAGATTGTATAACAACGCTATTAACTTGACATGAAGTTAACAATGCTTTATGTAAACGAGCCATGATGGCGATTAAATTTAACTAAACGAACTTAAAGGGAACTAAACGATAAAAATATTTTCAATAAGCTGGCGGTTTCGGAAGTTGACAAGAACTTTGTTAATTTAAATAGAATGACCGCAATTTTAATTTTTTTTCTTAATCCACATTCAATTTTCAACAACTTTCGTATACATTTGCCAGGCCTAAACTTAATTGTTTTTTTCACAAAAATTATGCAACCGCTACAACATTTTGAAAAATCGAATTTTCATAATTAACTTATCCGATAATGTTACACCATTAGTTGAGACATTGAATTTTTCACAAATACACTCGGCGGGATGGTTTCGCACATTCTTTACACAATTGAATTTTGAAATAAGAAAACTTTAAATGACAAGAAGTGCTTTTTTAAATGGCACCAATTATTTTTATCTTATGAAGGGAGAATTAAAATCCTGGTTAAACGGTATTGGGTTTCGCTATACCTAAAATGCATCCTTTTCTGATTATTAAAGATTTTTCGCGATTTTGCTGCAAAAGCGATCCTTTGGCAATGCATTCATTTGTTGTAAATTGGGTTGCCTACCAATTAGTCATCAATTTTGACGTTTGTGTAAGTTAGGTTGGTTGATTTCATATTTAGGGTGAAATTAATGCAGGTATCATTAGGAAATCGAGTTATCAGGATAATTCACATGTTTAGTTCTTTACAACGTTCTTAGAACAAAATGTTCATCTGACCGCGATCGGACATTCAAAATAAATTAAGTTTCAACGTATTTTGTTTGTTGTACAACAAATGTCGGTATTTTATTTACGATGATATTTTAGATGGGGTAAGATATTGAAAATCCTAAGAACAGTGGTAGCGGACTTTTTAGAGACATTAACATTAAATAAACTACAAACGTGTTGGTACCAATTAGATGGAGCTCCGGCACATTGCACTTCTCATGTGACATGAATTAACAAATAACTTTGAAGACAGATGGTTTCGAAGATTAGGTTCACGGAACTGGCCTTCAAGATCGCCAGAGCTTACTCCGATGGATTTTTATCTATGGGGTCACATCAGAAGCGCTGTGTATCTACCTCGGTGTACACCCGAGAAGAATTGGAAAATCGAGTTCGAAGAGCTTTTGATGCATTAGGTCCGATTCAAATTCGAAATGCAACTGTCAATCGAGTCCAATCAAGAATTCTGATTTGTTTAGAAAGAAATGGAGAACGATTTGAACATTTTCTTTAGTAATTTATCTTAATTAGTAATTTAAGTCTCGATTAATGAAGTATGAACATTACCGCATAAGTCTAAAGTCATAAATAATCATGACTATTTATTTTGAAGTATAAAATACACAACAAAATATAAGACACACAACAGTAGGTCTACACTAATTTGCAGCTCTAAAACACAGGTTCTCAAACTTACTTTAATTCGCCTCAGTAATTTTTTTATGACCTTTAATGCATTTTTCCAAATTGTAGAAATAATTAGGCTTTATTAATTTTTAGTATTTATTTTATTTGTTAGCTAAAAAATGACATAAGCACACCCCAAAGTTTTGCTCATCCAGTTTCAATTAACCATTTTCAAGAATAGTATTGTCAATAGTTTTTTGTCCACATTAAATTATGAATGCATTCGTAACATTATCATTAGGTAATTGATGATTTTCGACTTTCAACGTTAATTTAACTTAGCTCAGTAAAGTTTATATCAGCGTGTGAACTAGCTTGGGATACAATATCCCGACAAACCTTTAATTATTTTTCATAATCTGCGATCTCTTTTAGGTGTTGCAATTTTTGTCACTATTATTTGTTCTTCAACCCTACTAAAGACTACGTATTTTGCACAAAGTTTTACGCCTGTACACATTCTGTCTCCGATATTTTCATCTCACACCAAACAATTATTACGTGATGAAGTGATAAATCGCGTTTTTAAGAAGATTAAAGTAAGAAAAAGTCAGGGTGTGTCACACCCATGAATTCACAAATTAAAGTTTGCAACATGCACAAATATGAACTAAACAACTTTTACTTCATTTATTAAACACGCCTATGGAATTGTACCATAGATATGGATATATAATATAATTTACAATAGTATTGTAGAAATGTTATATTACTAAACTGTTGTATCTACCATAGTAACTCTATTAGGTTCTTCCAAAACCCTACTACCCCAGGCGATGCAAGCACAACGAATTACCAACGCCAACTTTTCCCAATTGACGAAAATACCTATACTGAACCAACCGCACCGAGGATGGAATGTTGCAGTAACGTTGTAACTTGTTCAAGAAACTACGAGCTGCCCACTATTGCTTCGAAAATGAAGCAAGTCGCGAAAAGCTATTTAAGACGGTTCAACTTAAACGCGATCCCCTTTTGCCCGGCAAGATCGACAAGCCCAAGCCACAACATTGGCATCAACATTCAACAAGTGATGAGCATCATCAAGACGCGACAGCCAATTACGGGTATTTCCCCTACTCTCGCGCACAACATCGGACTCGCTGCCGAAAAATTGCACAACAGGTCGTTGTCAGCTATGGCTTCATCGTTAGGCTCAAGAGTGGGGTAACTATAGAAGTAATACGTTTAACCAAACCTTTAAGACTATCGGTGTGTTTCAGTTCGATTAGGTACGGAATGATGTGCCCACTCAACCGGCAGGGTTTGAACTTTCAACAATTGCAAGAAATGGCCAAGGAGATCCCTGAGGAGCAGCCAGACGACGAGGAGAACATGGAAACTGGTGCTTCGGGAGATACCAATGTGAGTGTTTTAAAAATATTAGGTATTCAAAACTATGAATGATGCATATAATTCATTGCTTTTGATGCATTCATTGCATTAACTTAAGACTAACCAACAAGCAGTCAGTTATAAAACTTTTCTCTCTTGGCGTTCACGGCTCCTCCGCCAATTTGGTTTGTTGTTACTAGTTTGTTTTTTAGTGTGAAATATAATCATCGAAGTTTTATAGAAACGTTGTGGGGTAGCTGTCATGTTACCTCCAGTATTTAGGGGTAAGGACATTCTCGGTGCCTTTTCTTATCTCCTGTAGGTGATCCGTATTAGTTCCACATTTTCCATACAATTTTAGCTATTATAGGCCTTCGACAAACTTTTAATTAAATCTGTTCCAGTGTAGCATTACTACCACGCTAAAGCTCAATTTCCAGATATACAGATTGGCAATGAGTTACTATATTATCCAGATCTATTGCTTTTTGAGTCATCATATTCCCATGGGAAGAATATTTGCAGTACTTAATTTAGCTTTTTATTTCAGAGAATTTTCAAATGGACTACAGATCCCTCCAAACAGACGACCTGTACTTGCATGCCACAAAAGGGAGTCGAATTTCAACAGGTTTATAATAAGTATCAGGGAAGCATCGTTTCTACAAGCACAATTACGCAGGCATGTTATTTCAAGTTCTGGTAACCCTTATCATTATTTGGAGTCGGTTTTTTAGCCAACGATGCGTACTCGGTTTAGATATAGCAGACCTTGGCGCGTGAAACCGAAAGTTACTGTCAAACAGGAGAAAATGCCTTTAGACACAAAACCCAGCTCCGTGTTGAAAGGAAAAGAGCAGAATCTGAAAGATGTGCTTACGAATCTGCACAACGAGTTTGCATACCTAAACGCGTATTGATATTTCCCAGAATTTTATTATGAATGATTCTAATTTATTGATTTACAGGGAGTATGAAATTTTTTCGAACAAAATATCGGAGATGGGCAGTGAAGCTGACGAAGAAACGCTGAAACAGCTCGAAAATATGGAAAGGTGCCTGAATAACAAAGAGGAGGAAATAATCATGGTGATGACGCTGTACAAAGAGGTCGTCGCACTGCGGCAGCAGGTTAAGGCACTGAAGGACAAAGCCAGTATGGCTACAGTTGCGCTCGCACAACAGCAGCAGCAGCAGCACATTCAGATGCAGCAGCTGCCAATGGTTCATCCACAACTTCACCAACAGCAGGCACAGCAACAACCGCTGATCCGGTTTCGCGAATACAATGATCCGCACGCCGCCATACACTTAACAAAGCTCTTAAGGCAGATCCAAGTATACCAGGAAATGAATAGAATAGGACACAGGTGAAAATTTTGTTGTAAATCAGTTTTGACCTATTTGTAAATTATAGTCGTTTATTATAGTCACAATAAACACAAGTACTACATGATTTTTCCTTGGTTTTAATAGCATTCCTTTGGTGTCTTCGTACTACTAGTATTTGATCGAAAATTGATGACATCATCGAATTTCGTTGGCCTATTCAGTAGTTGTTGCTCCTCATACTAGTAAGCTAAGGTAGTCTAAAGCAAATAAATTATTCACTCTTGCTAAATATTCTGATTTATCTCATAAGTGTTTCCAGGAGAAAAAGACCTATAAACACTTATCACACTATACACTAGCTTTTCGAAAAAGTATTATTTTGGAAATTGGAAAGCGCACTTTGATATTTTGGTAATTTCTGGAGATGGAACTTTTAATAAATCCACACATGATAACGCTAATATTTCAAGCGACCGAGTTATCATTGCCCACTTTCCTGTTATTTTAGGTACATTTTTTTTGTAAAATGGGAAATGAATCTCTTTTTCTGCTTGGTACAAGTACATATTGAAAAATACATATTGTTGCATATGAAAGAAACTGACTTTTTGAAGATAAAAGAATAGATATTTTCAGATTAACTTTATAGATCACTTTTATATAGACGATGTGCCAAAATCTTCTCTAATTTTTCTTCCTTCAAAACCTAGACTGTATGTTTATTTTATTTGTAAGTGTAAGCATAAATTTCTAAACATACCCCAAACATACGCAACCTTACAAAAAGTAAAATGGCTTAAGACCAAGGAGTCACAAAGAAGTCTGAACTGGCGCCGTTAATGAGTGCTTCTCAGTAGTTGTATGTTCTACGCACAAGAGTAAATGCATGATACCCGAATCTCAAGTCCGAATCCATAAGCACACCCAGGTCCCTTGCAGATGCAGAGAATGACAATTCTCTACATCTGCGTTCACTTTTACTACATAATAAGAGAACGTTTCATTTCCTACGGCTAATTGTCAAGACACGTGCAGAAGTAGACTTCAGCAACCCCATATTGTTACTGGTATCATTCTTGATTTCACATCACATGAACCAAAATATTTATTAACCAAGGAAGCATCCCGCAATTCAGTCGGCAAAATCAGAGAGTCGTTACAGTTTATGTTCAATTTATTGATTTGCTTCCTTATGGAGGCGAATCAATAAATTGGGAATATGGAGTACAGTCGCATGCACCAGACAGGATTTGCGCATGCGACTGTCCTCCATATTCTCAGACAACGCTTGGGGATGCGAAAAATTGCGTCACATTGGGTTCCGCACGAGCTGACGGAAATGCAGAAATGGCAATGCTACGTTGTAGATTGAATACACATCTTTATTCTCCTTTATCCCCCTTTATCCTTCTACCGTCAACTATTCTTCTTATCACCTTCCTCTCCCATCTCTTTAGGCTTTTCTGATACTTCTTGTTGATGACCCACGTTCCACACCCGTATAGTGCTGTTGGTCGCAGCACCGTTTGTGTCTTATTTTGGATCTTCTGGATGGCTGTTGTGATCTCAGTAGATGGTTCGTGGCTCCTGCGCATCTGTCTGCCTTTAATAAACGTGCTATGTACACGACCTCCTCCACCTCTTTAAACTCCATTACTCCCTGCCAAGTCTCCAGTTTGAACTTTTAATCCATCTTTTTTGCTCCCATTTTCATTAGTTAGCTTTTGTTCTGATTTATCTGTAACCCCATCTCACGCGCTGAAATCCCACTTGGGATTTCTTGTTGTGGGGAATTCTTGTTATTTCCCTCAGACTCCACTCATTACTTGTCACTGGTGTCACATCGTCTTCGATAAAAAAATTCACTTCTATTTCCCTAAGCTTGTATTTATGTTTCATTACTCTCCCCTTGTCCTCTTAATTTTTTAATTCTACCAAACTCGTCTTTGTTCCCCATTTTGTATATCTTTCTGGTCTCTACCTCCACATTCATATGCTGTTTTATGAGGTTCTCTGCCATTCCATTTAACTCGTTTGGGTCACTTACCTCCATCCCCATACCCGGAGATGACTGGTTTACAACGCCATGACTAATTAGTTGTTTATGCTTTGAAAGTGATACGATGTAAAAACACGAATAAGGAAAATAATAATAATATAATTTAGTTAAAAGTTTATAGAATGCCTATCTAATCGGGTTTTACTATAATATGCCAGACAGATCTAATCTAAGATTAATTGTACCATTTTTGGACATTGTTCTGTCTGTCCGTCTGTACCTCCGTCTTTTATCAACACTTCTCCTATTTCTATTTATTGTAGGAAAAAAGTTTCATTATTTCAAGTCGCTTTTGCGAAAAGTGGCAAATAACTCATAGGCGTTACTACTTGGGGCAAATATATGTTTAAGACAATAGACCATAAATTCGATAAGGAATTAAAGGATGCAATAGCATTCTGAAGATACCGTCTGTAATTAACAGCGAAAAGTCAATTGGTGGTTTCTTCGCCGACACGACGATCACCGAAAAGGCAAGAAGTGCAAAAAAGTATTGTTTGTATTGTTTGTTTGATTCACGATATTGAATCAGTAGCTGTCGCTTTGTCGACGTATACTCAAATAACAGTTGATAATCTAAAATAGCAATTGATTTCTCTGTTGATTTGTTTATGCAATTGAAAGCCACACTTGAAAATGCCTAGAATTCCTCTATATACTATATACTAAACTATATTGTTTTACGGCAATTTTCTTCATTTCTTGCAGATTGACCAAAACGTATTGAATTATACGTAATATGTTTCGTAAATCGAAAAAAAGGTGACTTATCTGATGATCTAAACAGTTGCTGACGCGCTTATAATGATGCAACTTTGTAGTTTATAGTCAATTTAGTTAAGTCATGACGCATTAAAATCGGCAAAAATGAAAATATGGGCAACCTTGTGTACGAATACGGTATGTAAACTGCCAGAATATGGTAATATTTCAGAAAATGGTGTGTTCCGCAGCTGTTTGTAAAGGAAGAACCGCGGTAATTTTAAAATGTCCGCAAGATTGGTGATCGCTCACAAATTTCAGATGCGACCACACTCGGTCGGCATATGACGCAATGTACGCCTGCAGCCCCTATAATTTCATCGCTATCGTAATTATTGTTGACATTAACATAACTATTGGCTGCATTTAAAGTGGAGCCTATATTTAAGCGTCCTTAAATCACAGTGATGCAATTTTTATTTTTGATTATGCATTTTCAGCGTTCAAAGTTATTCCGGGAAAGGCAGTCAGCTAATGGGATGAGTGCTACACAGTTTACGCGATATAATTTTTAAACGGCAAGCCACAGCGGGCTCTTAGTGCATAATCATGATGGCGCGAATTACTGACAATTCCGTTATCTCGCTGGTGATTACAGGGAATCGAGAGAAAATGAACAATCCTTGGGTTATGGTTTACCAACTACCATCGGTATTTGTACGCTTACGTATCAATGCAAACGCACACCATGACTTATTTGTCTCAGGTAGTTGGAATTAAGTATCTACATATCGTTACGAAGGTCATATATTATCGTATTACTAATAAGGAAGTAATGACATAAGTGGCAAGTACTATTGCGGAGATGTTGTGCAAATAGGTACTTATTGTTACACAACACTGTAATCTTTAAAAATCTACTATGACATTTTCGACAATCTGCTACAACAATCTGCTAACTTAGATAACCCTACAACTCTTATTAGGTAATAAACTCACATCCATCTTTATGTCATTTAAGATCAATCAACGGAAAATTTTAAACCTGCATATTAAACATTACTGTAATTTATAAGCGAGTACATCTCTCAAATTTATCAAGACAGATCCATAAATGTTTATTAAGAAAAATATTACAAGCTTGCACTGTGCGCTCGCACAAATGAACACGAGTAAAAATATAAATAAAAGTCAAACCCTGTTATTAAAATGGCTGACTGTAAAATTCAAAATTTGAAGATGTGAATTTCAACAATACTTTCAATTATGTGTGTAAAAAAATCATTGTTTTCTAATAGCGGAAGAATGTTTGGATTATTCTGCGTAATGCCATTGACCATTTGCAAATTAAATTTTTGCTGCATTATTGACTGACACCTCCTTTGCTGCATTTTTCCGAAGATATTTTCTGAAGGTTCTCGGTATAATTGCCATAACTTACAGGTTTTAAAACCATACATTTCAGGAACAGATTTTATGTGTTAAATTTTCTTGTGTTTCGTTTTAGGTTTTGTTAAAAAATAATTTATTCTCAGTCATATAAAAACCTTGTTGCTGTTATGGTATTATATCCGGAAATTGATGTAAACGAAAAGGGAAATGCAGACCCCTAAAAGTGTGGAATATGGACAATCGTTATTTGTCTATTCTGTAAAGCCGGAATTTCCAAAAAATGCAATGACATTCCTCAGCCTTCTTAACGGAGTTCTTATTCTTTTTACACTTTATCAAGCGCGTTAGGTACCGACGGTTGGTGCTTTTACGGACCCCCTTGCTGGACGCGCAATTCATTAGAAAAGCTTTTAACACTAATGCAGATTAATGTGCGATGTCAGCTATGCACGCGACCGACGTACCACCAAGCAAACGTCCACGTCTCGTGCTCTTTACTTTGTGATACGACAGACACAGCCCCCAAACCAATTCGTGTTTGGGTTACCTGAGCGGTTAAGTGATGACACGAGCGTGGAGTTGAATTAAATGGGGTGCACATGACCCCTCCCTTGACTTTTTCCCGAAGGGGAACAAGTTCACCCCTTAGTACTGATAGCAAGGAGTAAATTAATTTAGCCAAAGTCACCTTCAACTATATTTATAAACCAATTAATAGCTTGTACATTAGTTAGCACTGTTAAGAAATTATGCATAGATAAGATTGTTGCTCATTTGTCAAAAATGAGACAAAAAATTTCAAAATATAATACAGACGATAGGAAAAAGCACTTAATACAAAAACTAAGGAACTATTTGAAAGGTACATTTATTGACACACCTCAAGAAGTCCTAGTACTAAAAAGTCCAATAATAAAAGACACACTGCTTGGTGGACCAACGAAATAAGAAAGTAAATACACACAAAAAGAAATCTTGGAAGAAATATCTATGTAATAGAATAACGGAAAATTATGAATATATAAAGACGAAAGAAAGAATTAGTATCAGTTATAAAGAAAGGAGAGTGGGTAGAATTTAAACTAGAGCAAAATAGCAATACAAACCTAAAACTGTTTTTTAGAGCAATAAAGTCTCTTAGAAAAGAAAATCAGAATAAAGTAAGCCACATTGGAGACAAAAGTGGAGATATACAAGTGATAAAGAAAGAGTGTAAAGATGGAAAGCATATTTTGAACAATTGTTAGATGTGAATACACATACAGAAAATGGG
>JAWQRJ010001483.1:0-15750 GCA_033557515.1 Diorygopyx duplodentatus | reverse complement strand
AAGTAATATAAACATTAATCACGTAAATAATAATCAGTGTTGATATAAATTTAAACAATTTAATGATGGTTGTGGTTGATGTTTTTTCATAATGCTATTTATATCCCGTGTAAGATTAGTTACTAATAATCTTAAATCACCACGTTCTGATATATTTAATTGTTTTCTTGGCTTTCGTAATAAATTATCTATATGACTAAATCTAGATACTTGTTAATCTGATGTATTTTTTACAATGTCTTGAATTTTGTTGCCATAGGTTTGTCAATTTCGAAAACCAACTGTATTACAGAATTAAAGATTTCAATGAAACACTACCAACAATTGCCTTTGCATAACCAATGAACTTCTGTATGAAAAAGTAAATTATTATTAATTTATCATTCAAAGGTTTGGCTTTAATTGTGTTTTCTGCAAATACATAATTGCAAAATAGAATGAAGACTTTCTTGCAAATTTTTGGCAATTAAATGTCGCTGTTTTAAACTCTATTTTTAAGAAACGCTGGGAAACCTCAATATTTTCTCTTCATTGCTGGTGCACTGTCAAAAGATGCAACAGCATCCAATAACTAATATTAGTTATTGGAAATTCATCTTGTCATATCTTTTATCTGCTGGAATGTCTCTTTTTAACGTTAATGTGTTTTTGGCTACTTGATGACCAAACTTTAAATTATTGAAGGCTTATGAATTATTATTTTTTGAAAAGCTATTGGAAATCAAAGGTGACAATAAGCAAGGAAGACTATAGCAAAAGAAATAAGCAAGAAGTAATTTAAGTCTCTTGTGAGTGTGGACATTTTAAACTATAACCACAATTGTAATGTCATAAAAAAGTAAACTTAAGTAATTTAAAACTTGATTCTGAAGAGACTTAGTAGATAAGTTAAACTCTTTGTCTGTAATTTTTTAGACAATTCTATTGTTTTGTTTTGGAATGCTTAGTCAGGAGCTGACTGCTCGTTTTTACTGCTCAGAAGGTACCACTGACGACAACCCTTAAGAATTTAATAGGTACATCAGTAGCAACTGATTACGAAGGTTACGTTCTTTCCACTTCTTCAGCTTATATGTTACAACAAAAACCTTCTAACATATTAACAGTGTTTAACCAGCATTAAACTGATACCAGTTTTGGTGCCCACAAGTTACTGGCGCCATAGACCATAAGTAGACTTGCAGTAGACACGCCGTATCAGCAAAGACATACGGTCTCCGGTGTTCCTATTCATTTAGGGGGCCCCTAAAGCGCTAAACCCACACACACACATATAGGTTTCATTAATTAATAGGGCCCCACCCTGGTGCTGCAGAGCGCGGTACACAGGCGCGCTGTAATTGTCGGTCCCATTGAGGACGTCGTTGCCGGTTTCTGGCTCGTTTCCACGAACTTAATTTACTGCTTTACCTGTGGCGCAGCGACGCCGGTGGCGGCTATCTGACGCGGGGCTGCGAAGGGTGGCGGCGGTGCGCCCCCTGCTGAATTGAAAAGTTTTTACCGGGCGCCTTTACCAGGCGGGCGTGACGCGTCGCGAAGTGTTTTTCGCAGTCGCATTAAAAACAATTTAAGAATTCCGTCGGCGGAGTTTATATTTTGTTTACGTTGCCGACAACTTTGCGCGGTGCGCTTAATGTCCCGGCCGCGCTGCTTTGCATTGTAAAATTTCCCGGAGGCGTCGCGCAGCCGACGCCGACAGTCGCCAGGACTGACAGGAAACATTAACTCTGGATTTTCGGGCCGCTTCCCCCGCGGGGCGCGGAAGAAACGGGATGGCGGAAAGAAGTTGCGGGAAAAATTTTCGCGCGCGGAAACTTCGGAATACGTTGGTGTTTATTTAGGGTTTAGCGGCCGCCGTTCCCGACATTTAGATGTCGCTTTTTGGCTCATTAACCTGTCAGGGAGCTTAAGACGGGCCATCAGTGCATTTGAAACGGTAAAAACAGACATCCGGCTCGTGACTGTTTACTCCAAAATTAAACTACAGAATTGGCTAAAAATTTATATATGAATAGTAAAGTATAATTATTAAGTCTCTCCAGAAGTAAATTGCAAATTCGACAGGTGTAACTATTTGTTGACAAAGGATACCTCTTAACTGGTAATTTTTTCTGATACCAACGTCACCAACGTGTGTCAAGTAAACCTAAATAAAAGCTCAATAGAATAAAATCAAACGGTTTTCATATACATAATATTTTTCACCATGATCACCGCAAACAAAGAATATTAAAATTCTCTGTTTGTTCAGAGGTATGTGGTTCACTGCTCCACTTTTATTACTTCCCTAGTAGGAATTTTAGATAATCCGGATTTCCTGAAATCATGGATTTTATGTAGAACTTGTAACGGATGTAAGTATAAAAGTATATATGTAGGTTTAGGTGTAGAAAAAGAAAACAATTTACCTCGAGTTTTTCCACACATGATCGACCTTTAGACCTGTCTTTAAAACACGAAATTCCAACCTCATTCCGAAAATCAATTACTAAGCTGCCGCTCTCTCCGGTAGATCCGATAAATTTCTTGGCAGCTCTCGAGCAAGGCACGCTTTATTAGTAGACGAAAAGGGAAGTGCGAGGAAGCAGGAGGAAACGCTTGTGACTGACAACCCGGTGTAGTCTCTACAGGACTTGTTCGTATTCTAATTCTGGCTATGTACCGTCGAATTTATGGGCCGTGTTCTGAAGCCTCTAAATTTCGAACCCGCTAATTACACTCTTCAGCATAAAGGGAACAGGCCGCCTTTTATAATGAATGAATGAACGAGTGAAATTACTGCAGGATTTCAGGTTCTGGTTCATATATGGGAGAGGGAATTTCTTGGTATTCGGATGCGCTGTTTACAAATTAAATGAGGTATGCTTAATATTTAATTTGGTAATGCGCTTTTTCCCTTTGCTTCCGTGGGTCATTCCACGGATATTCATGCTGTGTATCACCAGCAGAAAATATAATTTGTTCTCGTCTGCTATTCAGCTTGGCGAAATGAGTTTTCCATAATGCCTTTACTTTATCTGAATAATAAGAAGGGCTCGCTTCACGAAAGCCCTATGATTTTACTAAAAACCTCGAATACAAACTCAGAGAGTATACCCTTAAAAAGATTCTACACCCAATGTTCATGTTCAACTTTTATTTTTAAATGCAACACCAATTAATTATTTATAAATATTTTTTTAATCATAAACTAGTGGTGTATTTCTCACCTAAAGTTTCGAACCGTAATTCATATACAATTCAATTTTTTTGAGGAGATGCTGATATGGTGAAAATTACAAACTTCTTAAGTTAGTTAGTAAGTACACTTAAAACGGATATTTTTGTTAACTAACAAAAGTGCCATTTCTTCTGGTTTGGAAGAACTTACTTTTTACTGGCGAAAATGCAGAAAGCAATGACATTATTGGTGCAGAAAAGTGTTTATGGCGCAACGTACGTGTAATGTAACGCATTAATTTTAGTGCACGAGTGCAAATAACAAAACTATTCGACCATTTCTTGCCTTAATAGTACATTGTATCGAGTAAGCCATCGTCCATTTTTAAGGCCACTTATTGCATCGCAATTTAGCCGGTGGGTCCTATATAAGCGCACAAATGCTACCCCTTCATACACAACGACTTCCCTTACAAAGGCACCGCAGATGGAATTTGTTAGTGCACAGTTATTTGCAGTAACGGCCGGGCGTGTACAATTCGCCGGGATAAACCGGCCCCCCGCCTTTATAATAATCATTTAGCCGCCCGTGTTTACCGTGGCTCGCACTAAACAGGGCCCTGTTTTCAATTGCCCCGTTCGGAATATATTTTACGGGCTCCACCACTGGTCCGCTGCCGGTAAACAGAGTTATTATAGTACGGACAATTTCCGGAATAGTGCGACGCCCCTATTTTTACTGGGGAAATTGGAGGCTTTTCACCGAAATGTCGACGCGCACAACAGTTTTCATACAATGTTTTTTAAACGCTCCGCGCAAATAGGACATTACAATATCTCCACTTTTCCAAACTTGTGAACTTTAAAAACTTTTCCAAAACTATCAATCATTCTCTCTTCAGAAAATCTACTATTGTAAATATTGTACAACCAAACATCTATTATCACAAAAAAAAGGAAAAATCCTGTTGCACCTCATCTTATAAAACCTCCTGGTTGTACTTCAAACTTGACGTTTTTGATTTCAAAAATACACCCCTATAGTAGTGTATCCAATGTATCCAATGTATATAGTAGGTATACATTGGAAGAAAATTTCTCCATATGGAGAAAGGATTTTGAAGTCACACTGCAACTGTACCAATAAAAGAGTAACTACTGTACAGGGTGTCAATTTGAAAACTGTCAGTCCGGATAACTTGGAAACGAGATGCCCCATCTTGTTAGAAATGAATAAGGTTATCATCAAAATTCGGATTTTCGGTACTATCTACCTGAGATTCCAGCTCTTGGAGGATAAGAAATAATGATCATAATAAGAGGTTTCTAATACACCTTCGATTCCCAGCCTATTTCTCCTAAATCATCAGCATTTTTTAAAAATACATGGTAGAAATCTAATTAAATCTAAGCAACGTCAAGAGAGAAACCGTTAAATACATTTCACAACAAAACCAAAAATAGATATAAATTCAACAAGAGATACATTAAAACAACTTAACTTTAATACATAATATGAACCCAAAAATACCCACACTGTAGGTTTCTCAAAAAAATTCATAAGCAATTAAGCAAAATTCTAAACAAAATGTTCAAAAACGTAATAAAATTCAAATCTAAACACGCGATAAATAATAGAAAGCATTTTATAGACGAACTAAAATCAATAAAACTGCAATACCAACTGTATTCTACTTGGTTGTAGCAAACTTATATACAAACATTTCCATAAAAGAAAACTTAAAAATAGACAAAAAAATAAACAACAATCAAATCTAGAAACAAACCAATGCAATGACGCAAAAAATAATAATCTTCAATAACTCCCAATGGGTTCACCATTAAGAGGATTAATAGCAGACATTTTCATGGACAAATATGAAAGCGAAATAATACAAAATAATATCTTCCGCAATATATATGCTATCACAACATGGAAATGTTGTGTAGATAACATAATAATAAGATAAGACATGCAATAGTATATCACAAGTAAACAAATTCCATGAAAATATAAAAAAATTACAGCATAAAATCGAATTTACAATAGAACTAGAACAAAATGGCATAATTAATTTTCTTGGAATAACCTTAATAAAAATAGAAAATAAAATAGAACAAAATATATAGAATACTTTCGACTCCAACCACAAATCGTACCACAAAAAATGACGGCCTTTGATAGCTACATTAATAGAATGTTTGATGCAATAACACAAAAAGATGAAATATATAAGAATATTCAAATATTATTGAAGATCACAGATTTATTCTTGAAGATAACAGATTCAAACTTCAGAAAAATATACAGAAAATAAAAAGAAAACGATAAATAACTAATATCACTCTAGAAACACTACAATAATAGACGCAAAAATAGATAAAAGATACAGAGCCTTCACGTACCACGGAAACATCATATAGATTGCAAAAATTTATGAAAAGTACTACATAACAACAGCATTCAAAACAAACAATACAATCGCTATTAGTTTAATCAAAACAAAAGATAAAATAGAAATTGTTCATTGTTGGATCGATTTCAATCAGGTAAAAAATGGTTAGGTATTTTTCTCTTCAACCCTACATGTTTCAGCAAGTTTTTATTGCCATCTTCAGGGGCGTTTCTTATCCAATCGTACCTTGTATTATACTTATTGTACAGATTTTTTATATTTTTATAATTTTTAAATTTTTTTTTTATGTTTTTCTATTCTTTATTTCCATTTCTACTATTAACAATTTTTAGGGGTTTTCCTTAAACATAAGATAATAAAATATAAAAACTGTGGTAGAGGAAATGTACTCTTCTGATTGCTTTATTTTTCTCTTCAACCCTACATGTTTCGGCAAGTTTTTATTGCCATCTTCAGAGGTATCTACCAATCATTTTTATTTTTAGTTATTGTTAGTGTAGTTAAAATTAAATTTAAATAAATTATAAAATTAAAATCGAGCTTATCTAATCTAATTTTCTTAAGGTAACTTGTCTTATTTCTCAAATTGTATATAAATTCATATTAATTACTTACTGTCAAATTATTTACTTGATTGTGGTGGTTATTAAAATTTGTCTTATCGGTCTTTTGGTCATATCATGTGTTTGGTTTAGTGTCTTTTCTTCTTTGTTCGCATTACAATTGTTTTATTTCGTCGAACTTGTGGAGTTGATTATTTTCTGTAATTTATCAAAATGTTCTTTTTTTGCAAGTGATTAATTGTTAAATGAGAATTTGTGTATATAAATGTGTCTTACAGTTTAATGTCTGGTGTTATTAGTTTGACCTTCTTATGTTGTGTTATTTTTGGTGAATTTGTGTAAGTTTTGTTTTCTTTTCTGGTGTAGTATTTCTGTATTATTTTCTGTGTTGAAGTCATGGTTATGAGTTAAAAAGTGATTGCCAAATGCAGATTTTTTGTTTATGTTCTTTGATTCTTTGTGATAGTGCGGCCTGTTTCACCAATATATGTTGCTCTATATGTATCGCATGTGAAAGAGTATACCCCACTTTTACTAAGTTTGTTTATTTTGTCTCAGGAATTTATTTTAAGTATTTGCAATCGTATTGTTGGTTTTGAATGTTGTGATTATTTCATATTTGTAATATCTTTTGTAATTTGTGTGATATGTTACCTTGATATGTTAAAGCTCTGTATGTCTTTTTTGTAGGATTTATGTTGGTGATTGTTTTGTAGTGTATTGTTAGTTTTTAGTCTGTGGATTTGTGTAATTTTATTTATTTTTATATTTACTGTATTTATGGGAAATTTATTGTTGATGGCGATTTCTCTGATTGTTTTTTTCGTTTTGTATAGCTTCTTCGTCAATTAAGTTGTTGTTCATTCGGTTGATTTATGTATTAATGGCGGCAAATTTGTTTTAAATGATGATATGAATCGAAAGGTATAATCGCTTGTGTTTGTTTTCTGTAAATTTCGTATTCTAATTTATTGTCATTATTTGTTATTGATAGATCAAAGAAATTTATTGCTTTGCTTTCATTTTCAAACTCCAGTGCAAATTTGAGGTTTCTGTGTATTTTGTTTATTATTTAATTATGTATTTAAGTTATATTGTAGCCTTTTCATATTATGAATAAGTCATCGACATACATTTTCCATATTATAGTGTTATTGTCATGATAATTTTTTTCATTCATTATTTTTTCTTCTATTTTATTTATGAATATATCCGCCATAATTCCACTTAATGGGGAACCCATTGGTAATCGGTCTGACATTCTGTAGATGTTGTTGTTGAAAGAGCAAAAATCCTGTTTTGTACAAATTTTTAGCATATTAAATATGTCGTTTGTAACGTTTTTGTCTCTAAAGTGGTTGTGTATTATTTGTTTGGCATATTGTAGCGTTTCACTTATATTAATAAGTGAAGCGCTACAATTTGTGACGTTTGTATATAAATTTGTGATGTCGAATGAAAACATGGTGTATTCTTGAGGAAATGGGGTATTCTTAAGTATTTTGTTAACTGGTTACTATTTTTAATTGTGTGTGTTGGGTTATATTTAATATCGTTTTTAACTATTTTACTTAATGTTTTAGCCAATCTGTGTGTCGATGTATCTATGGCATCGATTACAGATCTTATGGGTATGCCCTGTTTATGTAATTTGGGTTGTGCATGCAATCGTGGAGTTTTTACATTCATAAATTAGTTTTTAGGTTTACCTTTAAGTCACTCAAAGTATTTGTTGATTGTTTAATTAATTCTTTTGTTTTACTGTTTAGGATATTTATAGGATTCTTTTGAAGTATTTTATAATTATTATCGTTTAACAAAAAAAAACAGTTTTTTGTATGTAGTCATTTATATTCAGTAATACAATACCTATATTTTTATCAGCTTTTGCCATCACTATATTGTTATCGTTTTTTTGGGGTTTGTAAGACAATTTTATAATTTATTTAAATTTAATTTTAACTACAAAACACACTAACAATAAGTAAAAATAAAAATGATTTGTAGATACCCCTGAATATGGCAATAAAAAATTGTCGAAACATGTAAGGTTGAAGAGAAAAATAAAGCAACCAGAAGAGTATATTTCCGTATTACCACCTAACAATTTTTTTATAAAATATAAACACTCTCAAAAAATGCAGTCTACTCTTTCGAATGCGCAAGTTGTGGGCTATATACATAGGAGAAACAGTTACAAAACTAGTACAAAGAATAAAAAAGTACAGACACAATCATTCAGTAGATATTTTTGTTACACTCGTAGGATTTGGCGAAAACAAAAATGAAAAAATATTACACTACATAAAGGAAGGGTTAATGGTAGAACTATACGAAGTATATGAAATTAACACAACGAAAGATATTAGACAAGATGTACAGTCTTTAAACGAACAAACAACACCTCCTATCTACAAAACATTAAATAACCCATATACTCTATAACTACTACGTAACAACAAGCAATTTCAAATAATAGCGGAGACAAATCCTACTGCTGATGACAGCAGCAGAATACAATCGGAAACCGAAACGAGAATTAAATAACAAAATTTACACCACCCAGATCCAATAGATCGATAAAATCGAGTAATAATACAACCCACAACAACAACATTGACAACAAACATAGCGTTTATATACAGACAAGTAAATGAAATATTTTATTACCTAATTTTATCGAATGGAAGACGTACATAATTGTAATACATATAAAAATAGCTTTATTGCTTGTAGAGTTCCTGAATTTGGCATCAAAACACGGAACATGTAGGACGTAAAATAGAAAATAAAATACTATAATCAGAAGTGTATAATTATTACCAAGTAAAACTCACAGCAACCAAAAATAATAATGTGTATTTTTCTGTAATTTTTCTGATAATGGCCTTTCTGATTAAAAGTGGTTGGCAATAAAAATCTATAAGATGAATGACGGTTTGTTATTGATACATCCGCTGTATATTATATTATAACTTACAAAAATTGAGTACATACCCCAAAATAAAACATTTGTAGAAAAATACAGGCACAGGTGTAATTTTTTAAATTAAAAACAGTTGCACAATTCCAAAGTATATGACATTAACCTTATTATAATAACACAAAGTTAAGTGTACACCTTAAAGAAAGGGGTGCCAAATACACAAAATATTAACGTTTCCATTATATTTTATGAAAAAAACGAGCACGTTAAATTTTTCCGGATATTTATGTGTATTTTTCTCAAATGAAAACTCGGATTTATAATGGGAAACTTCAGTTATTCTATTTTCAGCAAGTCAATGACCCGAAAAATATATCTTCATATTATAACAATTTAATTCAGATAAAATTTAAATGTGTTTAAATTTACCTAGTAATTAATTGATAACTGCATTAATCTCAAATGTGAACGTTTAATACATGAGATTTATATGGACTAATAGTAATACTTAGAGCATTGCTATTTATATACGAACTCTACTCGAATATCTGATTGAAAGTGTCTTTCACTAACCTAGATACGCATAACTTGGAAGAAGTTGTGACAGGTTGTTGTAACATTTCCTTCATTATTCAGACTCTGTGAAGCTATCTTATAGCTTTGCTCATTATAGTCCCCAGATGTTTTTATGATATTGCACTTCCATAAATTGCACACGCACTTTTTAATAGCCCAACCCCCACTTATTATATTTTTGACACTGATTTATCACGTTAAGTTATTTTAAGCACACTTTATGTTCACCAAAAGTGTTCTCTTCCTAGCTTGACTTCCCCCAATGAATTATGGGCATGTACTCATCGTAAGAAAAGCTTGCACTATCAACCCCCATCTATTAAATTCAGAGTGTGTCCCTTTTTTTCAGAAAATACTTGTGAGTGGAGTGTCCCATAAAATATATTTTTACTTCCCCGTCAAAGCCAATTATCGCTTTTCAAATCAATCGTCTAAAGCGAAAATTAAACAAATGAGTAAGATTACCGGGCGACCCTTTCAGCTTTAATTTTGGGCAATTCTTAAAGAATTGAAGATTTAAATTCGACGCGAAAAAATTGCTGTAGCACTTCCTGTTTCTAAGCGCTGCAATTCCATTTAATTACAGTTATAAAGTAGCGCAATTTGTCTCTTTCCCTTTTCGCGCGGTGGCGCTTTGGATTTTAGTAGGCAATAAGCGGGTAGCAGTTCGGTCACGGGCCACTAGATTTTCCCAGTTCGCGAAAGTGCTCGAAATAAAGGTTAAATATATCTGTAGATTTACGGCCCGTATATACGTCTGAGTCGTGCGCGGATGTACTCCTTTATTTACCCCATTGTGCTTACAAAATGCTCTGGGACGGACGTGCTTCAATTAGGAGGGTGTAGATATGTCCCACTGTTTTACGATTTCCCACCCTTCCATTGTTACTTTTTACTTTTTTCTCTTGCGACAGCAGGATTGATTTAGGAACGCCGCTCTCTTTGGAACTACTTCAAAGGTATTGTGATTTTTGTTTAAAATTTCTCCAACTGCTTATTTCTATAACTATAACTAACTTTCACGTAATCATACTTTCTTGAGAGATTAATAACACATGATAATTTTTGACGGTGGTGCTAAGTAAATACCTCTTGTATTGCGGAACTAAAAATGCCCACATAATGAACGTATTGTTTAATATAATACAGCAGGAAAACGTGTTTTATCTGCGCCTTAAACGTAATTTATAGGGATGTCAACACGAAAACAAATGTCCGGCAACACGTAACTGCACGATAAAATTTTGCGGACATCAACTGTATCTAAGGGCGTATATATAAAAATTCTATACGACCCAGCTGCTGTAGCTGATGAGTGCATTCATCATCGTTAAGCTGGTGCGAGTTTCTACATTATAAATTTGCCTTTTTTTAACAAACTTGTTTCGTTAGAGGGCTAAAAAAGCGGTTGATTAACAGTAGTAGAAGTTGAAAATAAATTTTTAGCATTTAGTCTATCATCAAATTTTGGATAAGAAACACTTTGTTCATCACGACACCAAATGTTGAGTACTTTGAATGCATTGAATTTCATACTAATAACGCAGTCATACTAAAAGCTATATTCGCTATGCAGGACGTTTTCTGCTCCAGATTTTTGCGAGTATACAGCTGTGCCCTTTGAACTCATAAAGGTCGCCCTAGATAATTGCTACATACTGCAGATGGCCTAATGAACGTATTCTTTGTTTTGCGCAGCACCTTTGATGTGCACACTTTGATATCTCGCTTGTTCTTTTCTACAGAAGCACTGATTACGCTTCCATATTCTCATTACACATTTTCTACCGTGCATTAAACAATCATAAATAACCTGCCGATAAAAACTAGGTTTTAGGCGCGTCATATGTTAAAAGTTAATCCGTTGCCGAGCAGCACCCCCGAGCCCTTAGTTTTTGGAGAGCAAGTGGTGTAAGGTAATAAGCTTTCGGGCTTACCGCTGACGACCTCCTCGTTACCCTGCCGGCGGGTCGAGGAGTGGGGATAGAGTGACGTTTATTTTTCATTTCCGACCCCTGCGCTGTACAAACACCGAATAACGCTCGTCGACATTCGGAAAAATAAAGGGCGGGCTCGAGGAAAACAAAAAGAGCCCTCCGCCGGCGTATGTGGAACGTCACAATCCCACCACCCCGTCCCCCCGCATCCCGGCTGATCCGCCGCTCAGCGCACTTTGTATTATGATATACATAAACGAGATAATCCCGGAAGAAACAAGGGCGCAACAAATTTGGATATCAAATGTGGCCCCATCAGTCCCAGCGAAAACAATAAAAACGAGAACAAAGGAAAGGGAAATGGGGAGAGGCTGCAGATAACTTTTTTAATGAATTTGAGTTTATTAAAATGTGTTTTGGTCATGTTCGAAAAGAACGGAGATGGGGTTTTCGTTGTTTGAAAACAATTAGTCCACCATTACGATAAAGGGTCCCACATTTCGTTCTCTAGTCCTCCTCTTTGCATGAAGGTGAAGACTTAGAATAAATCTGAAGATCTATTGATCTAATGATTATAATTGAGAATAAAATTATTTCTACATCCTCTATTGTAGAACATTGAACATAACACAACTGACGGAAAGAAATGTTAAGGTAATTATATCACTACAAAATGTAGATACAAAGAAATTCCGCCAATTCCTTTTATATAACCCTAACTTTCCGCCAGTTCATTCTGTATCCATTAACTACGGGCTAATCAACTTACACCCACCACACATTTTCTCCAAACAAGCGGGGACGTGCTCGGTGTCTGCATTGTACCAGGAACCCCTAACGTTCTTGACGCCTAATCCTTAAGTGAAGTGTAAAAACTAATTAATCCATTAGCTGATACAAATATAAAACCCAAGAGCGTTTTCTAGCGCTAGCCCGTCTCGCTACATTTAAACCAAGGTGGTGTCTGTCTAGGCTCACGCTGACGCTGTCAGCGTCGCGAAGGGGTCGTCAGCAACCGGTGCCGCCGAGTGAGAAGCCTAAAAATGTCTACCCGCAGTGCTTGAAACGACGACGGACGATTTTTGTCCCCATTTGCTCTCGCTTTGATGATATGCAATTGCCACCCTCGCGAAAGGGATGCTGTTGCTTGTATTCGAACGTGTAGAAATGTGGATTTGTCTATGGGGGTTTTACCGGCATTTCGGTCGCGTACGTTGACCTTTTAACGGCCGCAAAACCGCAAAGGTCTTAAAAGCCGCACGCCCTGCGGTGACTTTTTTGTGTCAACAAGCTGCGTGATCGATCGCAGGAGAAAGAAAATTGTGTACATGTCAATTGACCCCACGGCAAACAATAAGTTGTTTACCCGTACAGGTGGGGTTTCTGAGATTTCGATTAGCCCTGTATGTATTGACGTGTTTTTCTACGTGATGTATTGTTTTCTTGCCTTTCTTCATTATTTTATCACATTATTTAGATAATACATCGATTCTTATTTTCCAGTAAACTTATCTTACGCGTAAGCACTAACAATAAGAAACTTATAAACCTAATCCAGTTGGACTTTTGTATTGAATTTTGTGTTGGCTACACCACAAGGATTTTATCATTTATCGGGGGTGCTAACACATGGACCAATGAAACTCCAGAACCAAAATCAGGGATCTGTAGTTAAAAACTAGTTTTTGATTCGATTTTTTGATCAACAAAATATCTATTGCCAAGTGGATGGACAATCGTTTAGTGTTGATGGCAACAGCTTGTGGTACACAACCAATTGTTCCAGTGCACAAATGGTGCAAAGGACTACAACAGATCTATGGGGGAAGTAGATCTGTCCGATCGAATGATTGCTTACAATCGTATATCTGTGAATACTAAACTGATATCCCCCGATCTATTTTAGGAAAATAACTTCTAAACGGTGCGACATTGAACATATGTAGGTTTAATAAAATCGACCATAAATTAAATAAAAACGCCAAAAACTTGATTGCAAGCTAAAATAAACTACTTATATGGTCGGCTATGCTACATTTAAATTTAGGCAACCTACATGAGCGAAATTATATTTTCATGTTTTATTACTTTCTCTCACCTGAAAGGTGTAAAGAGAAGGCATTTGGTCCAAAAAAATTTCACTCGAAAACGGCATGATTTAAAGAATGCAATGTATAGTTATTATGCAATTTAAAAATGGTTTTAAAAACTGTATTACAAACCGTATGTTTATGAACGTACACTGCTGTTTAAAAAAATATGGGACAGGTCTTGGATGTAAATTTTAGTATTTTTTATCTATACGTAACAAAACGAAACCAATACGTAACAAATTCTAAATTAATTCTAATTCAACTAGTTAATTTTACAGTTAATGTTTCTCTTATATTTTTTCCATTAGGAATATGCTCGTTTACCCTAGGAGGGTAACATATACTAATTGGAACCACCCTTTTACCATCTCACTATTCAGACTACTGGAAAAGAAGGGGAAGTATCAACGAGCAATAAGGTGAAGGGGAAGAGCTTTTGACATAGAAGTAATAACTTGGAACCACCCTTATACCATCCCACTATATAGACTACTGGAGGACAAAACGAAGGAATATGAATCGCACAACAACAAACTGAATAATTATGTTTATAAAACTGTTAAATATAAACATTGTACAGTTATTCTCATTATCACAAGTAAGGGAATGAATTTGAATATTCCTGTATAGTTTTTTTTAAATAATTTTTGCCGATTACATCCCCACTGATGTTTTCTTTCAATTTTTTTTTCATTTTTGGCACTCGTTTTTCTTTTTTTCTAGTTATTGATATATTAGAATCACCACTTTGGTCACTACGCAGATTTAAGAATATCCCTTCACATCTTCATGAGAGAAAAATGACTACGACAACAAGTCAAAACAAATTTGAGGCCTCTGTCTTATACCTATCTCAAATGACACATTATGCCCAACATTTTGATCTTGATATTGTGATATATCTTGGCGAATTAGGTTATTCTAAAGGTAATGATACCGTTTTTGAAAGTTGATCAATTCATCTTTCTGTTTGTCTCTTCGGTCTTCTGTCAATCTGTGATTAACACTTCTCCTATTTCTAATCATTTTAGGGAAATAGTTTTAAATTAAATTTTTATTGTATCAGTTCTATTTTCTTCTAAAAGTATTTTTATGTTCTCCTACATGTTATGCAACTTCAGTTTTATAAACAGAACACCTTGTTTAATTCTTTGTCGAGCTTATGGTGGATTTTATTAACCATACATTTAGCTAAAGGCACCGTTTAGTAAGTATTGAACATTTTTTACAAAAAGGTTTAAGGGTTAGCTAAGAAAATGTCGTGTGAGTGTTTTACATCAGATATTTGATCTTTAAATGTCCAATAAGTCTTAAAGGTTGCGACTTTGGCCAACTGTATGTTTAATAGAATGGACCATAAATTCCATAAGGAACCCAAAAATGTAATAATACTAGACCTACATATGTCCCTTCACAATTATTACAATTATCTAAGTATATCCCGTTTTTTTTTCTAGAGTAGGAATTTTATTTTGATTGGATAACATTTTAAAAAGTTTATTATTTGTTTTAAATTATATTTATATATAATGATATAATATATCTATATTATATTTGTTGAAAATGTTGATTTTAAATTTGTGTTATTAAATAATTTATCATTTATATAAAGGTTTATAAATAATTTTGTTATTAGTATTTGGTATTTCTGTTAAGGTAATTGGATTAGAATGATTTTGGATATAATTTTATTTATGATGCTCTAAGAACATCATAAATAAAATTATATCCAAACAACTAACTAAAAACGATCCTTTGTACACTCCCAATTCTAATCCAATTACCTTAACAGAAATACCAAATTCTAATAACAAAATAATTTATAAACCTTATAACCCCCATTTAATAACACAAATTTAAAATCAACAAACATTTTCAACAAATATAATATAATCCCCGCTTTTAAAACAAATAATAAAATTTTTGAATTGTTATCCAATCATAAACCCAAAATTCCCCTTCTAGAAAAAAACGGGATATCTTATATTCTTAAACGCGCTAATCTTGTTTCTATATAAATATATATATTTGCAAGTTTTGTCTAAGGCACGGAGCCGTAAGCGCGGGTGATGTTTGCGG